>JADGKA010000080.1:0-43706 GCA_027604605.1 Borealophlyctis nickersoniae | reverse complement strand
GGAGGGGGATACTCACGAGTCATAGCCTTCTTAGCCGCATCACCAGTCCTCCATCCGTAGTACGGGTGCTTTCCGTAACCGTCGTTGGGAACGGTTTGGCCGATGGTGCCGGTCTTACGGTGCCCGCGGAAGAAGGTGGAAATCAAGTGGGCGATGGCCCATAGAATGAGGAGGATGAAGACTTGGATCCACATGTGCTTTGACGCGCTGCCGTCGATGAACACCATGGTTGCTTAGGTTTTTGCGTGTGTAGTGTGGGAGAAGGTGGAGGTGTGTGGTGGAGACTGTGAGAAAGTCTGTGTCGAGGGAATGAGGTTGTTGGTATATGTGTTTTACTACTTGTGGTGCAGGAAAATGGGGCGAGGGGAGGTGGGCCTTTTATAATGATTTTGGACGTTTACTTGACTCACACTTCTCTTTCGTCCACGCAAATGAGGCAGAGACCTGAGGATGACGAATGTAGTTTGAGACGTCATGCTGGCGGGTTGAGTGTGTGTGCGCAGAAAGAGAAACAGCCTGCTCACGTCTCTTTTGCGAGGGTTGTGCTGGTTGTGTCTCGTTTGTGCGCAGTATCCCAGTGCACATCGGGAATGGGGCGAAACACGTCCAGGGTCATCGTCATGTTTCTCGTGGACTCTCGATCCTTGTGAGCCCCCCTTGGGCGGGAGCCTCAGCGCCTTGTCTCACTGCAACGTAACCCGCAGACCCGCCGTCCCTTTCCGCAAAAAGGAAAGTGGGAGGGAAAGGAAGGCGGGCGTGATGCATCATTCGGAAGCCAGTCGGAGACACCGTTTCCACATGGGGGTGGGCGTTGCGTCATGCGCGCGCAGGAGGCAATCTAGCACCCTACCGTCGCGTTGTAAGTTACCTAACTAGGCGGGCCGCCCCCTACCTACCGCCCTAGCCTATTCTTACGTTTTCCTTTGTGGTTTTCCTTTCCCTTGTACATCGCTTGTCCACGTAAAAGGCCAACGAAAGAAAGTAAGAAAATCGGGGAACATGTGGCCTGTTGTGTTGTGTTTGCTGACGCCATGATCGACGCGTAAACAACTGAAACTCAGCCACACAAAACCCACCCTCGATTGACGAAAGGTATCCCCTAGTAGGGTATCCACACTTTTCTCACACTTCTCAGCTTCTCGCCCGCCAACTTATGCGCTCCTGCATGATGGAACTTACAAGTAAACGCTTAGGTGCTACTGTACTTACCAGCTACCTACTACTTTAACATTGCATTGCATTGCAGCGTGCTTCGACGGCTTGAAAATATCATGGAATTGAAGTATCGGACCGTGTCAGCACTGCGCAACCCCGCTAGAATAAGCCGGTCGTTTTAACCAGGACTTTGTCGCGATATGTTTTGGACAAATGCACCATGAGTCCCCGAGAGTCGTATTCATTTGGCGCAATCCCACCGTTGTTTTGCGGGCAAGGAGTTTCGGCCTTTGCTCCAAAGTTGGTTGTTGAGCGTGTGGTATTTTTTGCGGTTATGGCATCCATTCACACCCACGCATTTGCGGCGTTTGCATTTATTCGCTCGTCGTTGGAGAACCATGGAAGCGAGGCAGAACTCAAGGAAACACGCAGATGGACTGACATGATCACCGCATAGCTCTTGAGCCAAATTCAGGCTGGTTAAACGGAGGGACGTTCAACTTCCCCGCGTGGCCATTTCTTTCCCATTTCTTGGTTTAGTATTGCATAACCGTAGGTTGAAATCGTGCCTAATCCACCAACCACGAAAAAAATGTGGAAGACACGAATGAAAGATACTCGGGAATGCAGACTTCGCCGAGTTCACCCGCTCTATAACCAACATACATTGTGTATCACGTCAATTTTGTGAACGCCAGCAGCAAGATCTGCCTGTTGGTGTGTCTCAACTGAGAAGACAAAGCACGCTCAACGGATGAAACGCCAAAAGTGTCGCGTCCATCATCATTAAGAAGGACAAACAAGCTCTTACGCTCTTAAGCTCTTGGTGCTGCTGTTATTGCAAAGTGCCACAATTGCATATGGTTCATGCATTGGGCTACCGGCTGGCACCGGTACTCTTCGTGTTTGCAAAACCTCACCACGGGCGTGTACTGACATAAAACTTGCATCCCACACATCAACATTTATAAACACGCAGCTTCGGTTTATTGGTACTGGTTGTCCAAACCCTCGGTCGGAGCGAAAGTTTGTGGTACTTCCCGGTATCCAACAAACAGTAGAAGGGGTTTCGTTCCTGTAAGACTTTTTTGGCTGGAGGTAGATGTGAGGAAGGTGGCGTTGGCAAAAAAAAGTTTTCGAGTACCTAGCAACCGATGATGGAAACGGCTCCTGAGGTACAGGTTTTGGCCGTACCGTGTGGTCTACTCAACTTCTTGATCAGCTATTTGGAGCCCAAGTAAATAAAAGCTGATTTTTTCGCAGGAGTCGCATTCCGCGGGAGAGCGCCGTTGGCAGGATGTGGTCGACCGTTTCCAATTTCTCTACGTGTTTGTGACGCATTGGTTACCCTAAAATCGAAGTCATTTTGTTATATCCACCACGCCCTTTTTCGCGGGATTTCAGGCCAGATGGCAACGAGGGTTCACGCCTTTGCCGAGACTTCCAGCGACACATTCACACTTTTTGGTTTGGTCATTGCTCCTCGCATCGGTCACAACTTCATATATTCTTCCATTACCGCTCCAATAACAAGTCAACCAGTATGAGTCTACGAGAGAACATAGAGTTTGACCCATAGCCCGACTTCGCCTTACTATAGTTCTTGGAACGCAGCGTTAAGGCTCGCATTTGCAAAAGAGATCTGAGCAGAGAGAGGAAAGGGGGCCAAAAAGAAGTATCCGATGTTTGCGTACACAGTCAGAGGCCTCCTAGAACACGAGGTATCCTTGGCGTTATGTCCTGCCGGCGCGTGCCTTTGCAACAATGTAAACTGTCATACGTGAAAGGATCATGTTTACGATAATTCAGTTACTGATACCAGTGGTGCCCGCTCATGAGTTCTTCGATTTTTAGACTAGCAGGCGTGGGCATGTCGTAAACTCAACGGAAACCTGGCTTGAAAGGACTTTTCACCGCCTTGGTTGTACATGATAAAAGTCCAAACTCTTTTTTCTCCTGGCAGTCCCGAAGCAATGGAAGATTATGGAAGTATTTCTTCAAGAACAAACGTTTTGGTGCCCTAAACCAAAAAAAAGCGAGACAAGGGTTCTACCGTATCTGGGTATGTTGGTTCCGTGTGGTATGACACAAGGGGTATCCAACAGAACGGCCTTCACGCGGCAGCATTGTTGACCTTTACATCCATACGCATCGGTCGGAATTTATTGTGCTAGGTAATGCGAGCTGCTGACAAAATGGGAACAAAAAATGATAAATCTTGTTGCTTTCAGAGGAGGCCTCGTGAATCAGAGGCATTCCACCACGTCTTCTAAGCGCGGTCTGAAGTGGAACAGGTGCGGCGAGTGTGCGGAAACATGAGATGGTTACGTAGTTACTGGCTCCGACTACGGGTGCTAAAAAAACGGATGGGGGATGGGACACGTGTACCACGAACGAGAGGATATTATCCCTTCCGCGTTCGCTCATTCGGATGTGGACCACGAACAAGGGGAGATTATCCCTTTCGCGTTCGCTCAAATTCAGGCACCAGCACACACCGTCGTTGAAAGGGGTCTCTGAACTTACCCTTCCAAGGGAATAACACAAATAAGGCGGAACAGTAGCTGACGTGCGGTCTGAAGATAAGCCGGTAGTATCACTTTACTGATACGCCTTATTGAGACCAGCTCGTTCCCAAACCCTGCTTGGTGCGTTATCCAGCAAGCAGTGCCCTGGTGTGTCCTCGTTCGGAAATGACTTTTTTTTGATGGAAGAGGAAACAAGTTTGTGAACAGTACGCCGACATTCTGAACAGACATTTCTGTTCGGAGGCGAGCGCGTTCAAGGTGAGGTGCGTAAAAAAAAGCGCCTTTTAATTACGTAGCGAAAAGAGGACAGAAACGGCTCCTGAGGTAGAGGTATGCGCCGTACCATGGTTCTTTCAATGCGTTATGACTAGACAAACAACATTACGACAATTGAGAATCTCCGAATGTCCGTCTGAGCAACCCTTGTCCCAATAATGAGGACGGAAAAAATATATGCTTCTTTTTCAGTACGCGAACAAAGGGGTGGCCTGCCGTTTTCGCGTCGCTTCAACCCGAACACACACCAGCCGTTTCAAATAATTGATCAAATGACATGTGAGAGCCAAACTAATCAAATGGGATTTACCAAGGGAAAAAGCGCAGTTCGACTCTACTGTGTGAAATACCAAAACAGTACCGTTTCAAAGCACGCGCTGTAGTGCTTTGACCGCTCATGTTCATGTACTTGTTTCGTGAGGTGCCTGTTCGCGTTGCCATGCACTGCAGACACCGCCGTTCTCAACCGGAGCATGAGCACTTGATGCGAATTACGTGGAATCTATACCTATCAATTGGAGTCCAATGACAGGAAACAAAGTTCGGCTCTACGCTGTGGGCGGCTCAAAACAGCACCGGTTCAAAGGACGTGTTGTGGTGCTACGACGAGACGAGGTAGACACTTTTTTTCCCCGCCGCTGAAATAAGACGTCCACGGTTGCCAAATCAGACATGCGGTCCGTCCATGTCGGAATTTCGCAAATTGCGTGCGTCAGCGGTTGACTGAGGGGTGGGTTGAAAGGATTAGTCCCTTTCTCGCTACCAGTTACTCCTTTGCGGTCTCTTTTTTGTTGGTTACCCTAAAAACGCTATGGCATGACTGGTGAAAGAACCCCACTGCCTCCCGCGATGATGCAAAAATTACGCAGTCGGAGAAGCATATCCCAAAAAGTGCAAAAAAAATCACCAGTACAACGATGAATTGGGTCCTGCTTTGTTTTGACCGCAGGGTACCCGACAGAGTTTCCACCAACGTCATTTACGTTTCAGCTTCAAGTATGCTCGAGAATCTAGTGTGGGAAGAGTTTGCAGCGACAGTTGCAAAAAAATCCCCGTTTCTCCTGTCATAAGGGAGTCCGAGACATTAAAACCGGATAACCCGGGGTTCCCTGTTGTTTGACCATCAAGGTAACCAGGAAAACGTCCAGAGCGTCAGTATTTACCTTGAAGAAAGCTGACGAAATAAAGAAAACAAGGAAAACGCGCGGGAGAACGAATAAGTGGTGCCTACAGGCCGCTACGCATGCCTACAAAAATCATCCGCCTGGTTCGCGTTCTCTGCCCACCCGAAGTCCAGCCTTCTGCCTGTCTTAGATTTAATTGAGGCGACGTTTTTGCTTCTAAGGTTTGAAACGGACACAAACCAGCATGCTTGAACACGGGTACGTTGTCCAGAACCAGAGAACGACTATGGTGAGTGAGTGAGCCCAACTGGCTGGATGGGGTCATCCTCTGTGCCTTCGAGCGAAGCTCAAATTCGTTTTTTTCCCGTGCTTGAATGAAGTTCACGAAACCAAGCAAACGCCACGGCGTGTCGGACATTGCAATGCCACCCTATTGAACGTGAAACTTGAGAATATCGCTTGAACTAGATCTTTAGGTTCATCATGGGAAGTGAAGCGAAAACTGCGCATTCCGCAGTCCATGGGTACCGACCTTTTCGTTTATTTTAGTTGTCACTGGGTTCGAGCGTAGACTTGGCCCAAATGCCTACACAATGCTACAGTTGAAAATTCCGCCCGTATAGATCCCGAGGCTCATGGGGGGGAAGTGAACCGAAAAAAACTGCAGAACTCCGATTGCAAGATGCAGTTGGGTAGTCGATTTGAGGGTATCCAACTACGCCGCGTCGTTTATCTGATTTGTTAATGAGTTCAAGCGAACCCTTGCTCTAAATGCCAATGTGTGAATACTTACTGCATTGGCGGACGCCCAAAGATGAGTGTGTTTTGGAGTAAAAAAAGAGTGAGATTGTGGAACAGCCTACCATTGAACCACGGTGCAGTTGGCGGCCACCATGTTCGTGCTTGCAGTGATAACCGGACACTGCGCAAGGCATGGAAGGCGAAGAGCCTCAGCAAGGGCGACACACTATTCACAGAGCTGGGCGCTTACAAAAGAACAAATGTAAAAAAGCTAAGACACGCACAAAAAAAACGATGTCAAAAAAAAACGATGTCAAAAAAAAAGCTCAAAAATACTTCAAGATGACCCGAAATGCCGTAGGTTCCCGGGTGCCAGGGGTGTCGACCAAGGCTATGATACCGATTATATTCTTCCACATGGGCTCGTTGTTAATGGCAAGTCTTCGTCCAGATGCCCACGCGGCGCCCATGTGCGACTGCTGATTGCCCAAAGAGGCAAGTGTTCGGAAAGGTGTTTCGGATGGAAAAAAGCAGAGACGCATTTGTTGATTGAGCAACTTCGGTGCATCAAACCGGTTGAGCCTGGTCGAGTTTCGTCTAGCAGGTTCATCCTTACAGTAACCGTGATGAGCGGGCAGTGCGGAATGATACAGTTTAAGCATGGGAGGCAACCGGCGTCAGAAAACGCGAGGGCGGCACTCTACTCGCAGGGGCGCACTCCAAACGTCGAAAGATATCCAATACATGAGCTAGGTTTCTCCCGCAAAACCTTCCAGCGCCAATAGCATTCAACATAGAGCCGCAAACAATTTTTGCCACGGGCACTCGCTGCTGTTTGCTTTAATCGCGTTCCCAGGACATTTTTTGTTTCCGGAGAACACCAACAAAAAGACCTACCCGTCAATGGAGTTGGGAGATAGGATATCCAACCTTCCGCCGCCGAACCCGCGTCAGTTTACTCGTCTGGATTCCTGTAATTCCGCCGACGCTGATACTATGAAAAGGGAACTGGCCACATTCAGGCCGGGGTGAGAAGCAGAGAAATATGCAAGAAGCAAGCGCTTGAGGACAAGCGAACGTAGCACGGAATCCAACGAATTTCCCGTCGGAGAAGGGGAAAAAAATGCGAAACCTTTTGATCTATTGAACATTGTCGAGCTCTTGCGCTCTTAAGGGCATTCTACGACTTCCGCACCATTCGTGAAGGTCTCGTGGGGAATGGGTAGGCATACTCTCTCTCCTCGGAAACACTATTTGACTCAGTGCGAATATTTGGGATTTGCCGTTGAAATGACCCAAAAAAAAGGTGGAGAGGGTGACTGCTTATGCCGTGAGCGTATCCTTCCCCGCAAACAGGTGTGAGGACGACGTATCTATGCAAGCACGACTGACATCATTTCACCTTCATTTCACAATCATCAATGTTGCAAGCGTTCCCCGAGGACTCAAAGTGTGAAACATGGCCACAAGCACTCTTGAAATTCAATCCGTGCAGTTTTGCGGTTTACAGTCCTTGACTACGCACTTACTCGCGTCACATCTTGGAGAATTTCACAACCTCCTCGTTGAGGATAAAGAGCGTCCTTCCCCCGGGCAAAAAACAAAACCAAACGAAAAGGAATTCAACGAGCGTTAGAGCGCGAGTCCAACGCAATGCGAGCAATCTTACTCCCAAGGGCCTTGCCTGAGACCGTTGGAGTGTCCGAATGGTCTTCCTTCATGACGTTTTTGACGATGGGAACATTGATTTCCAGTCATGTAAAGCCAGTACGAATGAAGTCAACTCACACTTCTTCGGGAAGTCAAACAACGTTACCTGTGTAGACATCTAAAGCGTTCCCACAGAAGCACGGGGAATTCACATTCTCCGACCGGTCGGCTTCTTATGCTTACTTTCTCGCACAGAACAATTTTTTTTAATTTTGAAACCGGTGACGGTGGCACGCAAGGCCCCAGCGGACACGACAATTTGACGCACGTAACAAACAGACCTGCGCCTGGATGACTTCAGACCGCAAGTACCGACTTGATCCTCAATAAGGACTTACGACTTGAAAACCCATGAAAGGAATGAACGGCGGAAGACCGGTCCTTATCCATTCGTTTTAATGGGTACCATCATGATAATGATGTTATCCACATTAGCTTCACAATATCGTCGTCCGATCGATCATATTTTTTCTGTGTGGGGCGCCCCGTCGAGGTCACCAGGAACGTTGATTTGTCCAGTGCGTTAACAAAAGGGTTGTCCATATTCCTGCTACCTGTGCGACCAGATACCCCATGGCAAAGTGGCATCATGGACGGACATGTGGGAGATCCGTGCTTCCTGTCTCCCCGGACAGCAGGGAGGGGTGGAGAAGAGACCGCCAATGGAAGGGCACAAAAGTTAGACGCAGCCGCACATAATGATTTGTACTTCCCAAACACGGTGCTCCATATAAAGTACACCTCCCCCACCTGATGTTTCGTATTCCGCAAGTCCCTCTCGTAACGCAGTAATTGTTTTGTGGCACCAAACTGAGCAATCAGCCCCTGAACCATAGTGGAATTCGGCAACTCCGCATGGTCACTAAGATTCCGACGAGTCACATTTAACTTTCTTTGACGGCCCCGTTACAATTGGATTTGGATTTGTACGTTCCGTAGCAAAACATGGGCCGCAAACCCCTGTAAAAAAATGGTTGGTGGAGGACACATTTTCGGACGACGTTGGACGGCGTCACCGAACACCGCTCGAGCAGAAGTCCCCCACATCTGGCAACTGCGCATTTGAGATTATGCTCCATTGTCCGGAAATAACCACCGCAGTATGGATATGTTTTCCACAAGTTCGCTTTGTATCGTTCTTTCCGTGGCCCAAAGTCGAGCGCCTTTCCCAGTCCCGAATCAGTCCTCCACGGAATATCGGGTTCAATTGAGACGTTTACCGCAATCCTTTTTTTCCAGGCCATTGTGCGCGCCAAACTCTCAAAATAGTGTGTAAAACGGTGTGCTTCACTCCTGTGTTGTCATCCCTATGCCGGAGCGTTATTAGTCATCGCATGCCGGAGCAATTCCGGTAGCCTCGGGTTGACCGCGTAGTGGATCGTTTCTTTTTTTTGGGTTCCAACATATCAGGAGGGTGGTCATCACGTGTCCCTGACAAGGTGAATAGAAGAGACTGGAAGCTCTATTCGCATTTTAATTGCGTAAACAGAAAAAAAGATTGTGGGAGAGAGAGCAAGTACATTGATTGCGAGTATCTAGCCCGACAAAGCCCTCAAGGGTGTTCCCATTCCCGTATTGGCAGATTGAATTCGATGGTACTTACAGGGAGACACAACGCCCCGCCTCGTCCAAAAAAAACACATACGAGAGGTGGCTAAGACTGCGTCGAAAGGCCTGGGTATCTGATGCGCAGTTTCGCGTTATCGATTCATGGCTCAAAGTGGAAGTGCGGTGGATGAGGCTTCACTGCGAAAGCCTACGCGACACAAACCGAAAAATAGACGCTTTTTGGGCACCGTAAAATGGTGAGCCAGCTGGAATTGCGCTACAGGATTAAATTTCTGGGGTGGCCCCAGGAAGGTGGTCGCACAACTGTGAAATGGGATGGGTCCGACGCGCACTGGCAGCTGCGCGAACTGCTTTCATAACCCTTTCACCCCTGGACATTTTCCTCGAACGCGGAGGCGTGGATGAACAAGCTCAAGACGACAATGGCAATAAACAAAAAAAGGTTCTATGGGAGGCGATGACCGCGGGTTTGTCACGTTTCCGGTTACAAGCCGCAGGAGAGGAATTAAATACCGCTTGCGGTTGATTTACAATTTACAAATGTGGATGAAATGCACAAGAGGCTTTTTTACGGGGTGGAAGCGTGGGTATCCGACGCGCAGTTGCCCCTCCTTTGCGGGTAGCTTTCACTTGTCGTTCCCCCTTCCATATTTGATTCAATCTGAAAAGGGAAGGTCAGAACCACGAACCAAAAAAGGATCCCATCTATGGAGATTATGTTTGCCGTGGGTTGGAAACCCTTCCACTCAAACCACAGGTGTAACAAGGGGGACGTATAACTTCTCCATTACTGAAGCATTAAGCACAAACGACTGCTATTGCTATTGCTATGCGAAATTATGCAATCAGTAAGCAAAGTGAAGCCGGGACAGCCCGGGCCTCTCGGTTTTCTGTTAATGTCTAGCACATCTACCCGGGTGATTCATCATGTCAAAAAATCGTCCACCGCCAGCAGTAGAAAGTCACATTAAGAGAGTGGGAAACCCCCACAGCCTTCGTTTTTGAGCTCTTCCGTCTCCTGCTCACTGCTCTTTCTGCCACGGACCGATTCTGGTTCATGAGATGTGGGGGAGAGAATGAAAAAAAGGGGGGGCGCACTATGATCTGGCAGACCTCGGTTCGGGGGCGTCCACCTCGAAAGAGGTCAAGGCCACTTCTCGGTCTGATATCGACAGGACCCAAACACACTACAAGGTGTGCATGGCGGGTAATATGTCGAAAGTGGGAATTGTGGGTTGCTGGCTCCCTTGCAAGGACAAGACTGAAGGACTCAAATGAAAAAATCCTCATCAGAGATTTGCATGTGCGGCACGGGCAGTTAGTCTGGAAAGGAGACTAAACTACGCCATAATACTGCGAGCTCTGGGTGTCCGACTCGTGCAGTTAATATGGCGGTCCACACACCCCTTCACCCATGGCGTGGTGGACAGTGGAAGTAGTCGCGGGACAAGTGTAGGAAAAAGGAAAATCGGAAACAACACTCAGGGCATGTTGCGATATTTGATCAGAAACCACGCCAGAACATGACGGTATCCGGCTCAAAGCGGTGATCCGTAGGATTTGTTCAGTAGCTGAAAGGCAAGCACACGAAAAGCTTTCTGACGAAGAAAAGAAAGACGCGCTGGAACTCGGGTCTGGACGCCAGACATCTTGATTTCCCCTTTTGGGTTTCCCAGCAATTCCAGCGGCCCACCGGGGCCACCTCTTGTCAACCAGGTCCATTCACTCATCGGTATGAGAATAGCGCAATATCCAGATGATTGCGTCTCCTTTGGGTTTGGACAAATTGATGTAAAACGCCGGACTGACGGTGAGATGCGAAAGGAATGTCAATCTTCTTAACCTCAAACCACAGCGCTCGACTGGGGCAATGAGGGTCATTAAATTGATTGTAGTGGCATTTTCTTCCTGTTTGTTCTGCAAACAGCGACGTAGTCAACCTTACAGCCAAAAAAAAGAGAGCTGCCTAGGTTGATTCACGACCACACCCGGTTGGGTATCCGATGCGCAGTCGTTGGCATTCCGTCGTGCTTGTTGATGGAACAATAATGAAAAGCCTTACGACGAAAACGAAACAGAGGCCTTCTGACCTTATGTTACCGATGTGAGTAGATCAGTTCCGCACCATGGGGGATGATCCAGTTGGCCGGTACTCAGCGGACGCCTAAGAAAAAGTCTACGAAGCCTGCGTAAACGTAGCTTGCGGGCTTCCACCACAATGATGCTCGCTGTTTTCAATTTTCAACAGCACCACGATGCGGTGACCGGCAGTTCCAGACAAGACACGTAATCCACCATGTCGCCCCCAAAAAAGGCACGTCGCCATACTGGAAGGAGATCCGATGCGCAGTCGTTAGTACCTTCGCGTCGGCTGTGGGTTTCTTGATGAAATAAGAGTGACCTACCATATAAGTAAATTTAGACAACAATTTTGTGGGACTCTAAACCGGACTATGCGAGACTTGCACCATGGTGGACAACCCGTTCTTCGCTGTTCCCAAAAAAAAATCTTCAACAGTCCCACGAGAGGACAAAACCGAACGCTGGTTGGTTTCGCCCCATAATTGACCTACAGAACGCCAATCAAGTCACTACTCGGACGCTGGTTCACCACCCAATGTACACTGGTTCTCGGAGAGTTTCGCCTGGAGAGTGGTTTGCTTCTTGTGGGACAATGAGTACCCGGAGCCTTGCAAAACATTTTTTCACATTCGGGTCTTATGTTTGGCTCGAATGAAAGGACAACGGAAAAGGTTTTTTTTTTTGGGCGCGTTTGTCATTACTCGGGCAACCGAAGCTCAAGGATACTAGCTGATCAAAAACTTCGTTGTTCCGGGAGAGACCGTCTCGGCCAGAAGCCGCACTTCCCTTCAAGGGCGTGGACGATCATGAAAATATCTACCACAGGCCCTTTTTTTTGGCAAAAGGGGGACGAGGGGTGACTCCCAGTGTCCAGCCATCCAGTCAACGCAATATTCCCGGAGGGAGAAGAGCATGGTGTTAATCTGTAGAATCGTGCGTTGGTGGCTCCAACGTATGTTCCTTGATCTTCCAAATGTAAGGGGCTTTGTTTTCGGCAGAGGCGCTGGTTGAGGTACGCACAGACAGGTGGAAAGACATTCATTCGTCCTTGGTCACACCGACTGCGGATGGAGTTTAATGGAGTCACTCGACCTAGGTGGGATGTGGTGGTCAACCCATCCGGCCCCGACTTAGGAAACCGCGGTTGGTTTTTTTGGGGAGCGTCCGTCGTGAACTTCAAGGGCATTACGCGCTGACTGAAAATGTTGTGTTCGGGGAGAGACCCTCTCAGCGAGATGCCAGGGACCCCGCTAGGCTCGACATTTTCAAATGCCGCCACGTCCCTCCAAGGGCCGTGAACGGTTATTGGTCCGCTTTACTTTCTTTGCGGGCTCCGGCGTCACACGTTCAAGGAAATTACCTGGGTCGAAACTTCATGTTCCGACCGTCTCGGTGAAAAGCCAGGCCCCGGCACGCTCGACATTTCAAATGCTGCTACGGTTATATGCCACGTTGGCACTGGTACTTTTTTTCGGGGGGGGCCGGAGCGTTATAACGTCACGGACATTTAGCATGCTCGAAAATGTCGTGCACCGGAACGCCTCTCGGTGGGAACCGGTACCAACTGTCGCCACTTCCCCCCCACGGGACGTGAACGGTTATGGTGAGCCAGACCAAAACCCTTTTTTTTTCTCGTTTTTTTGGGCGGGGTAGGAAGGGCCGTGAACGGTTATTGGTCCGCTTTACTTTCTTTGCGGGCTCCGGCGTCACAAGTTCAAGGAAATTACCTGGGTCGAAACTTCATGTTCCGACCGTCTCGGTGAAAAGCCAGGCCCCGGCACGCTCGACATTTCAAATGCTGCTACGGTTATATGCCATGTTGGCACTGGTACTTTTTTTCGGGGGGGCCGGAGCGTTATAACGTCAGGGACATTTAGCATGCTCGAAAATGTCGTGCACCGGAACGCCTCTCGGTGGGAACCGGTACCAACTGTCGCCACTTCCCCCCCACGGGACGTGAACGGTTATGGTGAGCCAGACCAAAACCCTTTTTTTTTCTCGTTTTTTGGGTTGTTCTCTTTGCTTCCCCATCGTGCTTCAACCTCAATTAACACCGAGACAGTTTATGTTTCAGGAGAGACCGTCTCCACGGAACCGCACGTCCCCCCAAGTGACGTGAACGGTTTTGTAAACAAGTACAAGTACGAGTACCTTTTTTTTTCGCGGGGAGCCGTCCTCTTTGCTTTCCCGTCGCCCATCAAGTACCCCACCCACCACCGCACAAACAAAAAGAAACTCCACAGGTATTTCTGTTTCCCGACCAGCGGCAAAAGAACGTTGCGTTTCTATTTTTTATAAATGGGGGTTCCTATATAAATCTACAAGGATTTCGTTTTCTCTTTTCTCTTTTTCGTTTATACACTGTATAATATGGGGTCCTGCCCTGTCTTTTTCTGTTCCGTACCATCACTCCCACGCGCGGAATCCAGCCGCGCCGCTCTCCCCACCTTCCCTCACTTCACTCCCTTCCCTCACTTCTCCCACCTTGCTTCCTCGCCCCACGCGCGAATCCAGCCACACATGGTAAGGTAAGGAAGTCCCTTTCCATCTACCTCCCATTAACAAAACACCCAGAATGCACCCTCAAATTATCCCTAATACTCCGTAAACTACACGGACTAAAAGCCGTGGCCCCACTCACTTGCGCCGCCATAATAAACCGTTTCGCATCCGCACGACACTGTGTATCTTCATCATGCGGCGCGCCCATGGCGTGGCCTACTTCGTGGGCTACCGTTGTGACGGCATCAGAGTTGGACAGGGCGCGGATGGGTCCGCCGGGGTAGGCTGGGTTACGGAATGTGAGGACTATGGTGCCGAATGAGGATGCGCAGATGCCGCCTTGGAACCCGGGGGAGCCTGTGTATGCGATTCCCAAGGTGTTGCCGTAGTTGCGGAAGGTAAAGTAGAGGGCGAGGCAGTGGCGGGATTCGGGGATGCCAAAGGCGTTGCGGGAGATGGCGGATTGGAGGGCGTCGAGGTGGTCTTTGATTTTGGCGGGGTCGGTGTCGGAGGTGCCGGAGGTGCCGAGGCGGAGGGCGTCGCGGGTGTCGAAGGTCATGACGGAGATGGGGGTGCGGACGCCGAAGGTGCGTTGGTAGATGGGTTCGATTTGGTTGATTATCTGTGTGGGGAGTGTGTGTGAGTGCGATGTGGTCTCATGGTGTGAAATCTGACCCATCACGGGCTCTCGTGATGTGAAATCCCACCCAACAACGCAAAGAGGAAGGAAACCCATCAACGAAGATGGAAGAGGAACTTACCCTGATAAGATACCTCAACGCATTATTCCGATCCCCATTAGTCCCAAACCTCTGCACAAACGTATTATCCACAATCAACGCCAACCGACACCCCTTTTGCACATTCTGCCTCTTCACAATCTCCCTTTTCGCTTTCCCATTCTTCAAAAACTCCCTCAACGCGGAATGGTTCGCGGGTTCCGACAATTTGTCCTTGTGGTCTTCGTCACGGTACACCACCAGCGTGGAACTGACAGTGGCAGGTGCGACGGGGTCGAGCATGTCGACGAAATAGGTTTCGAAGAAATCGGTTACGTTGTTTTTGTCAGTGTCGATGGGGACTTCGAACGTGCCTTGCAGGCCCGTGTGGTTGTTGATGGCGTTGAAACGGGCAAAGGCGAAGGGGTCGGTTACGCTGCGGATCGTGCCCTGTGTATGTGAAGAATAGCGTTGGTGAGAAGAATGCTTCGTATGTGTGGAGGAGTGATGAAACCAGGTCCGATTTGCTTCGCAAATCGTAAACGCGTTTGCTTCGCAAACCATTCGGCTTTGCTGCGCAAATCCAGGCCAACTTGGGGTTAGACTCGAGGCTCGCATGCGCTCGCCCTCGAGTTTAACCCCAACTTTGCGCAGCTCCCATCGCTATCGCTCGGTCGCATGGGGGCTCGCCTTCGGCTCACGCGGAAAGCTCGCTTCGCTCGCTACTCACCTTTAAGTAATTCTCCATCTTAAACGCATCCTTTGTATCCACCGTCCCATCCCCATCCTTAAACTCAATATCGCTCAAGAGATCATCATTCGGCGTTAAATCAATGACAAAGGATCGACCAAAGATGTTGTTCAGGTCCAGCCTGTTTTGGTCGAGGGTCTTCTTCATGTCAAAGTTTGGTACGGTTACGTATTGATCCAACATTCTATCCAGCCTCTGTTTTGATATTGCGCCGACACCGGAACCAGCGGTTGCCGCGAGGAAGGCGAGGGAGGTGGTGAGAAGCCAGTTTGGCATTGTTGCGTTAATAATAGGGGGCGGGACTTAATAGTAGGGAGTATATGGGGTTTGTTAAAAATGAGTAGATACAGTTATCTATACAAAGTCCGGTCAACGGACGAAAAATCTACAAGGGTGAGGAGAGTGCAAGTTCCGTCTGCGAGGCTATAAATATGAGAAAACAGTGTCGGGTGTCCGAAGTCCTCGCAGTGTCCTCTGTCCTCCGTGGCCCCTGTCCTGATCCGTCCTGTCCGTCCTGATGTAACGAGACCGCACGGTGCCTCTCATATCGGACCCTTGCATCAAATTTTCCCAGTCGCACCCCACACAACAGAAAATCGAAACCTTCGACAAAGGCACCTCTGAAACGCGTTCTGTTTTGTTGTTGCGAAACATCATGAACCACCAGATGAAGGGGTCCCAATGGCCCGTTTGGGGAAATCACTCCTGTCCAAGGTATGGCACAGCAACTGCGTACTCCCATATCCGGTTACATGTGTGGCGCGTCACATGCTGTGCCTCCGACGCGTGGCCAACCACATTCTTTGAAACACCTTGAAACCACTTTCATCCGAAGGTCGATCCTTCATGAAAGAGTCTTTGGAAAGCGTTGCAGGTTTGCTTTGCTTTGATTCGGATACATCGTCGCGGCAGAGGGCACCAAAGGAAATGTGGGCTCTCTATCAAATCCCCGAGTGCCAGGTGTCAATACCGCCCTGTCAATCATCACCTCGGGTTTCACTGCTTCTTTTTGTTGCGTTTGGTTAACATCTATTAGTTACAACCACTCTATCGGCCACCGTTCGTCGATTGATTAACGGCGTGCTCTGTGATCCTCGCCACTCTGGCCGTAAACGCGCAAGTCAACCGTACAAGATTCAGACTCGAGGTTTCTGGATACCCGTAATCCCGTTCTTCCAGGCACTTAGTTTTTTTTGGAAACTTCACAAACCGGGCTCTGGACACCGCTGCCGTGTCCAGTTGCCTTGATTCCTGTCTGGCAGCGTGTACGCTAAACAGACTCCATGAAGGTTCGGCCAGTACTGAACCCTCGTCAACCGCGCTTTGTGGCGCGTCCCTTAGGATGAGTGTATGCAGCCAGCAACGAGGTATTCTTCATCAATGACCCGATGCTAGGCCGTTCCACCGCGGCATCCAATGTGGTTCCATCAAATCACCCCGCTGTCGGTGGGTTCAGATTTCTCTCTGGATACCCCGCTTTGAAGTTTAAATATCCTGGGGCTTTTTTTGGTTTCCGTCAACGCCTCATATGAGAGTCCTCTGTTGCCAGCGTCGTCTGCATTCCATCGGCGACTCACCGTTGATGCAGTAGATGTCCTCACGCCGTCATGAAGCATGTACCTCCAAGATTAAATGATTTCATACCTGCCGCGTTGCGGGGACTCCAAGTCTCTTTGGGACACTTGATACTCTCTTCTTCACGTTTTTTTTCTTCTGCATGCGTTTAAGTAAAGCATAAATCAAACTAGAAGGTGGTTTCATGCCTTGGTTCAACGCCTGCGAGTGAGTTTTGACATTGAATACCACTGCTCGAAGGAGAACATTCTCTGGATACTACTCATCCATTGTCCGGAGCATTTTATCTGCTGGAATCCCATATTGTTTTTTCCCGGTCCGGAGTCTTCAACGCTTGACCATGCAAAACATCTTAACCAGCGTCACGATTGCCTATCCTTGTAATGCTTGCGTTGGTTCATTCGCAATACCGTAATGGACGCTGGCATCATCGTCACCTTGCGGCATATGCTTCTTCGCCTTTCTTTATTTTTTGCCCTTGATGTCTTTTCCGAACAGTCCGACTTTACGCGAATCAGGATCATGGTTAAATCTACGTAGTGCGTGACTATTTGAATCAGGACTGTCATTGTATCAGGCGCCGTGTGGTTAGCTATGATCACCATCGATTTTTCGGGGCGAGTTTGGCAGGCTGTGGACTCCCACGTTCTGGGTATCCCTGCCATGGGGCGAGACACGGCTGATTATTTTTGTTTGCCGTCATTTCCGATGATATGGATCCAGTGCTCGGCGGTTTATATGGCCTTCAGTCCAATCGCATGCCCGCGAGACATTCGTTTCTGGGTCGGAGCAGCGCGTTTCTCGGTCCAAGGACTGGCGTAAAAATTCACCCTGCCAAAATGAAAGGTCTAAAGGGTAGTGGAGATAGCAAATGTCAGCTACTTTGTTCTGAGAGGTGACGAAATACCGAATGTTTCCATAAAAGTAGTCACGTACCATCCAGGCTGTGTATTGGGCTAAATATGCGTCTTTGGCCATACGTCGGCGGCGTGAACATTGGGCTGAACTCTGCATACCCTGGATCTCGGGTGTCACGGCGGCGACTTTCTTGTACTTGTAACTACATTCGGCACTTGCGCCATCTGGCCCAACCGCTACGCTGGTTAAGTTGAGATTGATCTCGTCAGTACCAGTGATGCGTGTTCCGACCATAGTAAAGCCCATAGCCGCCTTCTCAGGTGTTGTAAGGACGAAGAATGTTTTTGGGTATAGGAAATTGCCTTGGTAATAACCCTGGCGATAGCCGCATACTGGCCCTGCGAAATCTATCATGGTCTGGTAGAACATGACGGTGTCGATGTAGCGTTGGTTGTAAAAGTTAAATGTAATCTTCTCGAAGCACTCGTTGAGGCCATCATCCCAGCGACTGTCGTTGCAACGCGGGTCTGGAAACATGCCTTGGCGCTCGAACTCGCCCGCCCACCAAAACGTTTCTGTTACGTCCCCGCAGCAAAGTGATCAAGTTTCGCTCTTGCCCACACACTTCTGGACCAGGACCACTTCATTTACATACCATTGTAAGTGAGATTTGCAGCACTAGTCCACGACGGATCACTTCCATCGATAACCACATCTTGAGCCCTGACGAGTACACCGGCAACAGTACAGAGAACGAACGTCAAAGCAACGGATCCTTTCATATTGATATCCCTGCAAACAAATTCCCGGCATCGGAATCAATCATCGGCAGAACCTAGAAAAAGGAGCCACGCACGCTAACTGTACCTTCAAGACTGAAACAAATCTGAACAGAAGATTTTGAAGTATTTCGAACGGGTCCATCCGCCAACACCCCCGGAGTTTCTGACATAAACGCTTACTGAGCTAAACCATGTTCATTGACACCCTGTCCGTCCGTCTTGCGGATGAATGGGTATCCAAGCCTCCACCCACACCTAAGCTCCGGAGTGGAATGATGACATCCGAGCACTTGACAAAAAAACCGAAACCAAAGATGTTCAGGTACACCGCAAAGGGGACAGCACGTTAGTCCCGCCAAGAGCATGGGCAGAGGGCACCCGACCGCAGAGGGACTCGTCGTGTCGCCTCCTAATACCTATGACTGCGGACACTATTGGCGTGGCCAGCACATTCCATCGACAACAACAAAAGACTACAAAATATTGAGTACGAAAGGGCAGAAGCTAGCAGCTTGAACGACGTTCAAACGAACAAACCAAAAAAAACTATAGCGTATACGGCACAGACGAACGAATCTGGGTTTCGTGCCCCTTGCGCAGCGCAACGAGCAAACCCAGCTCTCTGACGTACTGTGGTTTTATGCGGGGGGGCGTTGAATGGTTTCAAAAAGCGGTACTGGAAAGAGAGACATTACAAAACGCCTCCCACAATTGCGAGGCACGAGAAAGCGTAGAAGCTGGCTGCATGAGCGACGTTTAAAAAAAAGGAAAGGAAAAAAGACGTTCGGCGGTACATATGGCACAGACGGAGGGTATCCAGAGAGGCGAATCTGGGTTTCGTGCAAACAAGCAAACCCGTCTGTCTGACGTCCTGTCGTTATGCGGGTGTCATTGAATGTTTACAGAATGGTCGTCGAAAACGGTACAAGAAAAGAAGAGGCTAACAAATTGACACGTCGTAGCACATAAAAAAATGACCACTCTGTACAGCAACAGACAGCAGGGGTACCCACCCACCTTTCCTGCCGTGTACTAGAGCACTTGCCGGAATGTTGGATGGCGTTCTTTGTGTTAGTGGGAGTCACCGAAGAGAGAAAATCAACGTTTGGGAAATGCCGCGGAGAGGAAGTGAACCCACCATTGGTTGAGCTCCATTCACCCCGGCACGACAAGCACGGACTGTCCTTGGTACCGGAACACATTGGAGCGTTTGGAGAATACAAATTTTGGCCGCGGAAAAGCGCAGAAGCTAGTAGCCTGTTCAACGTTTAAGCCCAAAAAGAAAAAAAGGAAAAGAGCCTATCACCCTTCAGGAAGGACATCCAGAGAATTGAATCTTGCGTTTCGTTGACAATTGGGTGAACTGCGCAACGCAACAAGCTACCGCGACTGGATCTTTGAAATGGTACGTGAGAGAGCGACATTACAAAACGGCATAGCGGCTGCAAACCGGACTAGCGGTTGCGATGGCCCCCCAAAAAAGAAGTTGAACAAGCCGGCAACACAATAACCAGAGCCTTCCTGTGGTGTACTATATCACTTTCGTAAACTTCTACCCCGTGAGAGCGGATATACCTCGTGCCTGTGCTGGATGTATTCAAAAGCCCCAGACCAAGAAAGAAGCTGAATGGTCTTGCGAAATCAGCACAGAAAAGAGCAACGCTAGAAAACGGCACATCTTTGCATTAACCCCGCAAAAAAACGGACAGCTCAAGTCGACAGACAGCAGCGGTATCCAAACAACGCTCCTGCAGTGTATTATATAGCACTTGTACTGCGTTCGAGCGATATAAATCATGGGTTTGGTCCAGCTTGTTTGAGGTGTCCAGAAGCAGTGAGAAAAAATCGTCAAGGAGCGAGAGAGAGAATCCCGCAAATCGGGTCAATAGGCGGGTCACGGCATCCGTCCCATCACAGTGCTGAGGCCCGTGGGGACAAATACAGAGGTGAATGCTCGACGGTGGTAAGCATAGAACGTTAGACGGGTACCAATTTGTTGGACAAACGGCAGCGATAGACTAGGAGTGTATCCAGGCAGGTTGGTTGAACACCGCAATAACCACTCAAAGTAGTTGCATAACCTTAATACTTCAGGAGCGCGCTGCTTTCTCGCATCTGAATAATAGATATCAGAGCTACAATACGCGTGAAGGGCGAGGAACGGAGGCTTCAAGTCTGATATCGCAGAGGGAACGAAAAAAAACGCACCTAGATATGGCACACACGAAAGGTATCCAGAATGTCGAGTCTGGCTTCGTGACAGTTGCGCAGCGCAATGGAATAAATCCAGTTGCCTGAATGCTGGTGCTGAATCGCTTCATAAAGTCTACCGCGTCTAAGTCATGATTTGGGTTTTGGTTGGCTCACTGAGACAAAAAAAAACATCGAGCAACACTGAACCAGAACCCCGCAAATGCTGCCCATAGGTGGGGTCACAGCGGGCCTCGGGCCAACAAATGCCGAGGTGAATGACCGGCGGTGGTGAGCAAGGAACATTAAGCGGTTCCCAATTGCCAAAATGATGGAAAAAAACCGGTGTTGTCCGTTTCTTACAAAGGATATCCAGACGGGTTGAAGCCTGGGTTTCGTGACGGTTGGGTCAATACCGCAAGGACCACTCACAGTAATTGCGGAAACCGAAGGGGAGAAAGCGGTCGCCTGCAACAAGAAAATGAACACTGGTGTTTTAACGACCAAGCGCGTATCCAAACTGTAGGGGTCGACAAAAAAAATCATCCAGTCAGTGCAAAGGGTCATCCCTGACGGTTGGTTGAACACCGCAACGACCAGTTGAGTAACTGCGACGGTGGTGTGGATTGCATGAAAACTGCTTTAGTGGCCAAACTTCTGCGGCTTTTTTAAGCTCAACCGAAAAAGAAAAAAACAGTTGCCCGTCGGGTACGGAGGGCGAGGTAAGGCCATTTCGAGTCTCTGCTCGCCGGCGGTTTTCAGAAACCTTGGGTTTCTGGGTTTCGTGACGGTTGGGTGCAAACGAGCGAACCCAACCGTCTGAAGCATTGTTGCGGCAATATTGTTGAATGGTCTTTGGAAACGGTACACGAAAGAGAGACCTTAGAAAATGGCACATTTGTGCATTGACCAAAAAAATTCGACGCTCTTACCAAAACACCGCAGGGGTATCCAAACACTAGACGTTCCCCCGGCGGCACATACAGCGCTTCATAAAGTTTTTACTCCATGAGAGGCGGATATAACTCATGGTTTTTTTTGGAGGTGTTCAGAAGCACCAGAAAAAAAAGGAGTACGTTGCCAGCAGTATCGTAGAGAGCCCCGCGAATGGCCATAGGCGGATCACCAGCATCTGATGCGCACTTTTTGTTGGCTGGCCAACAAAGGACTAGGGTGAATGATCCATGATGGTAAGCACAGAACAATAGGGTTCATTTTTCCCAAAACGATGGAAAAAAACCATGAGTTTTCCTGTACGTACCGAAGGGTATCCAGACGGGTTGAACGCCTGGGTTTCGCGATGGTTGGGTTGAGAACCCGCAATTACCACTCAAACGGATTGTAAACACCAGGGTGCGTTGATACTTCATGAAAATTACTTGCTGGTCACACTCGTGCGGCTCTATTAACAACAGCTGAAAAAAAACACATTGTAGCATTAGCGCGGAGGGCGATGTAAGGTCTGAATGTCGCCGCGGGTTTCGGAAACCTACTATCCAGCGCAACCCTTGTGGGTGGTGCAATCCAAAACAGACATTCGTGCGACGTTTAAACAAAACGAAAGGGGAATAAAAGGTAACTCAGTTTTGGTATCTACGTATCTACAGACGAAGGGTATCCAGAAAGTCGAGTCTGGCCTTCATGACGGTTGGAGTGCAAAGGAGGAACCCAACAGATTAGTCTGCGTGTGCCCGCGCAGGAATGTCATCTAATGGTCTTGAAAGGCGGTAAGGAAACAAGAGACGGTACAAAACGGCATAGCTTCACATTGACCGAAAAAAAATCAATGACACTGGTGCTACAGAGACGAAGGTATCCAGACAGGTTGAAGCCTGCGTTTCGTGGGTTGAGAACACCGTAACGACCAGTGGAAAGTCATTGCAAAACCCGACGGTGGTGTGGATATTTTGCGTGAGAACTGTACTGTACTCCTTGGGCGGGCAAACTCGGGCGGCTCTACTAAGCACAGCAAAAAAAGAACTGGAGCAATATGCCCGGAGGGCGAGGAACAAGCGTTAGATGTCCGGGCTCGCAGAGGGTTTCGGAAACCAACTACATATCAACTGCTATGCTTGCCCAAGTGCAATTTATTTCAGATGTCCTTGTCCTGTGTGGTGCTACTGGTACGGGCATTAGTCAACCGGATCCAGGAAGAAACCGTCGAAGAGGCAGTCGACAGAAGCCTTGTAGTCTCAGGACATGAAAGGCGCGGGAGGGATCAACGACCTTACGAAACGAAACGAAAGGGGAAAAAAACGGTAACTCACTTTTGGTTCAGACGAAGGGTATCCAGAAACTCGAGTCTCGGCTTTCGTGACGGTTGAGTCTGATGTGCCCACCCTCCGGTTACGGGAATATCTTGAAAAGCGGTACAGGAAGGAAGACACGTTACAAACGGCAGAGCTTTGCATTGACCGAAAAAAAAGCCAATGACACTGGCGGTATGGAGACGAAGGTATCCAGACGGGTTGAAGCCTGGGTTTCGTGTCGGGACACCACAACGAATAGTTGAAGTATTTGCAAAACCCGACGGTGGTGGGTGTGGATATTGCGTGAGAACTACTTGGGTGGTCAGACTCCTTGTAGTCTCACGACATGAAAGGCGCGGGAGGGTCAACAACCTTAATCTTGTTACGAGAATGCTGGAGAAAGGGACGCTTTCGCCCCCACGTACGTTGTGACTTTCGACAAATGCTTCCAAGCCCTCAGGATCCGGAAACTGTACCCCGGTGTGGTGATTACCAGCGGCAATCATACTACTGACTATGTATATTGCCGCTATCCATTCTGGGACGTTTCGTCGGTGCCCGGAACGTTGATATCGAATGTCACCGCCGATAATTACACAACTTCACTGACTGCGGTTCGCATTCCCGGCGATTCGCGGAATTTCAACCTCAACGTGCGGTATACTGGCAGTTATGCCATGAATTGTTCGCTCGTGTTTCAGAAGGTCATCTACTCGAGCTCAACAACACAGAGCCCGACTTTCAGCCCCACACCCAGTCCAACATACAGCCCAACCACCAGCTTGGACAATCCAGGTATTGCGCCGTTTTCCAAAAAAAGCAGCAAGTATCTTTATCGACACTGACACAAACGCACTTTGGGCTCCATTTTCCCCTTTGATGGACGCAGGCGACGTTCCAACATGGTGGAATGGCGCATTTGTACGCACTAATTTTACGGGCCCACCTGCATGCTTCAACAATTCCCTCAGTTGCTTCTGGCGTTGCACGGCATCTCTCCTGGCGACCGTGCAAACCAGCGCTTCATCCATCTTATTCGCACCAACATCGCAAATGCCATCGACGAGGGCTGCACATGCCGGCCCATGACCGCCAAATGGAACGGAACAAACAACCCCCTCTTCTCCTCCGATGTCGGCAGCAACCGCATCTCCGCCTTCGAGATGCAGCGCTACACTCCCAACGACTGGTCCGGCAATTACACGTTCTCGATGCTCGCCTTCCCCGACCAATCCAACTTCACCATCGCCTGCACCGCAGAGTACATCAAAGTCTCCCCTTCCTCGCCACTCACACGCCCAAAACCCTGTCCACCTCCCACACGCGTCATCTACGAAACCATCGTGCGGACCATAGTCAAAAACGTCGTCAAGATGGAGCCGTGCGATAAGAAGGCCCTGCACGCACGTGGAATCAAAGAGGAAGTCACGTTTGAGACGTTTACGCATGTGGCTAATACGTCCATCCCAGAGTTGTGGCCGAGGGATAGTACGATTGTGTTGCCGTTTACAGCGGATGGGGGGACGACCACTGTGACGTATACGACGTCTGGTGCGGAGCCGACGGAATGAGTGGGAATATACGGTAGTTCTTCATACCACCGCAAGCGTGGTGATAATTTGAAATTCATGAAAATACGGTTCTTGCGGAGTCCCCTTTGCATTTCATGAGTAAACGAATAGCCTTCTATGTGCTTTCGATTGCTCACTGCCTTCTGAGTGACTGACTGACAGGATTTTTTTCCCGTTTCATATTGGTGGGAGCCACCCTGGCGAAGGGTCATTACCCGCGAGTGACTGATGGCGGTTCCCGCGGATTTTCAATTGGTGCGTTGGCTTTACGTGCCGACGGCTGGGCAGGGGCAGGTTCTACGTCTTCGGGTATCCCATCTTCTTCAGTGGCACCGGCTCACTTGCGCTCTCGTCCCCCTCGACAGAAATGACACCCTTTTGCTCCTCTTACTTGCGTTTGAAGGAGACACATGCAAAGGAAACTCCACCGTAGGATTTTACAGACTTGGTGATGACTGCGCGCACCATTCAAACGCGGTCGCCATGCCTGCTCCTCCAATTTACAAGATCGAATCCCAAAATCCTCAATGGCTCCCATATTTTGAGCACAAGAACCATCCATTCTTGTCAATGACGGTGTCATCTCCGCTCTACCAATGGTGGTTCAAATCCTCCTGCGAGATTCCGCAGCATTTGCGAGCAAATATTCTTTTTTTCTGTCCGGTGCCTTCAAATAACGGAAACGAACGCCAAACAGCACGAGATTCTGTCAGATTTCCGGGAGTGCTGTTGATTGTGATTGCCCAACACTAACGAAAGCAATCGCGCTCAGTCATTTGGATACCCATTGGTCCTTAAAACACCGACGTTCATTTCTTGTCGCAGGCAACGCTTTCTCAGCCGGTATTCCAATCAGGGACCACCTTCAGTGCGGGTGCCCTCGCTTCGTCTAAGCGCGCCTCGCGTGTTCCTCGTTCAATCGCTCTCTTTCTTGTCATCTTGAATACTAGAACAAAAAAGTGTTGCTGATTGTTAACCAAACCAATAACCGTCCCTGTGCCCTATAACAAGAGGGTATATGGGAACAGCACTGCGACAATGGCTGTTGAATTGATGGTGAACAGAACAAGCAAGAAGGCTATGGGCGCAGATTTTTGACGGATTTGGCTATCCCGTTAACGGGCTGCGCAGCTCTTGGATACCCTTTGTTTTTTTGAAATGCACCATCACCGTTGGGTTTCGCGATTACTTCAACTGGTCGTTACGGTATTCTGTCACGAAACCAAGGCTCCAACATGTCTGGGTACTCTTCGTCTGTATCGCATTGCGCATCGTATTTTTTCCATCGTTTTGGCACAAACGAACCCGTCTAACGTTCTGTGCTTACCATCTCATTCACTTAGTCTTTTGTCGCAGCGGGTCCGCCTATGGGCAGGGTTTGCGGAATTCTCTTGTTGACGCTGCTCGAGGTACTTCTTTTTTTCGCAGTGCTTTTTGACCACCTCAAACCAACCAAAAACCGAAATC
Organism: Borealophlyctis nickersoniae; assembly: GCA_027604605.1. NCBI lineage: Eukaryota > Fungi > Chytridiomycota > Chytridiomycetes > Rhizophlyctidales > Borealophlyctidaceae > Borealophlyctis > Borealophlyctis nickersoniae. Next base: position 17,857 of record JADGKA010000080.1, on the reverse strand, counting down.
ATGAGCTATATCGCATCTGACGATTGGAAGTAACGAAGCGCTTGGACGACATCCCCACATGACTAGTTTGAGCTTTGTTGCGCTGCGTTTTGTGTTTGACTAACTCAGTAGGCTCAATCCCTCGACCCAACAGAAAAGAGCACTACGCCCAGCCAAGCTGCCACACGGATTGATGACTCTGCTGCTTGAGAATCAAAGTCCTGCAAGGGAGCAAACTTGGTGGAAGCGAGATGACATCCGAAGAGGTTCACTATACCTCTGTTTCGTCGCTCTTTGAATTTATTTACGCATGACACAAGGTTGGGTTTGGATACCCATTCCCGGTCGGGGATGACCGCCGACAAAATGATGATGTTGCGTCGGTTATGCCAGCAGACGTTTAGGTCTTAAGTATTAAAGTTTGTAGGGGCTCGTCAACTAGGTTCGTACATGCTACGAGCGTAGCAGTTGCAAATGCTAGTTGTTGGAGGTTCACTCGCATTTTGCGCCGAGTGGAAACTGAGGGGTGTGTGGTAGCAGCCACAGAAGACGAGGGATTTGTATAGCAACGTCCATGTTCGTTGTCAAATCCGCAGTCTAAGACGGCTATCGAATTAGTCATTTTGCTGGTTGATGTCGGTCTCGGTTTCGGTTTCGGTTTCGGTTTCGGTTTCGGTTTCGGCGTTGATGACAGTTTTGGCGTATCGTTTTCATCGTCGCTATCTGCAAAGAGAGTTTTGAATACTTCCGCCGAACATTTTGGCGATGCCGATGAATAAGTGAGTTTGCTAGAACCGGTAGAGAAAAACGACCTTCCGAAAGGTTCGTTTATCTTGAATACTGTATTTTCACCTTTGCGTCAAATCCGGGACAAATCATCCTCGCTTAAGGTCGAGCAATAGCAAAACCATTGTTGGCAATATTATATACTTTGCTACTGGGCGGCTTTACACTTTCAATGCGCTTGATGACTGAGTAACACTATGCAAATGACAGATTTAAGATAAACGAACCCCCTTTTGTTTTGAGACACTTTTTATTTCGAACAACCAACGATCATAAGGTTTTGGCCACTAGTGATATCATCGACTGACTAACTATCTGCGCAACGCTACATTGTCTTCCCACCTCCTATAACCTCCCATAACCCGCTCATTTCCCTCCAGAATTACCTTCAACACTCCTACTACCTGCCATCGGCCCAGCCCGTCCCACCATCTGCTTATTCTTCTTGATAGCCCCCGCAAACGCTCTCACCATCGTAGCAAACGTGGTCTGCACATTATACAACTCCCAAATCCAACTCCTCTCACCCAACATCCCAGAACTCTCCAATTGGGAGAAATCCAGTTTGGTCAACATTTGCATGGAGCGGGCGAGTCGGAACAGGGGGAGGACGAGGAGCAAGAAAATCCCGCTCGCTAGTACACCCATGGCTACGGAAACGCCTACTGAGACGGCGATGCTGCGTTTACGGGCGGCGTCGAGTTTGCCAAAGATTTCGGATCGGGGGACGGCGGCTACGACTAGGAGACTGTCTGTTTCGGTGTAGGTACTGAAGGCTGCGGTGGTGAAACCGATGAGCTGAGGGCGGATAGGGGAACCCGTCAGCATTCAATGATTTATTTCCAACTAGAAACGTTACGAAAATACTTACATAAGTGTCTCCCATAAGCTGATCCTCGTAGTAAGTCAACCCCGACTTGATAACATTGGAATAGTTTCCAAAATTGGTCAAGAGCGACGAACGCACCGCGTTGGTGAAGGTATCATTTTGGAGTTCGGCGTATTTGAGTGCTCCATTAACGACTGTCCCGACGTCAGATTGAACGACTTGGTTGCTGGTTGCGGCGATGGTGAGATTGGTTGGTTGGAGCAGGGCGACCACTATTTGATTAGGATGCAAAAAGAAAACCATTGAGTACCAGGAGTTCAACACATCATTTCTAAAACACACTTACAACTATCATTCAATGGCTTTGAGGCACGCAAGATCGCATTCCAGGAACTATCGATTCGGTACGATGCCGCACAAGCGTAGTCCGGCAAGAGATTGTTTCGATTGGCGTAAGACCATTGCTGCGCGACGATGTTGGCCGTGAGGGCGCCGCTGGCGCCGCTAACCGACACTTGCTTGGGGGGAAAAGGCAGTCTTAGAAAACGTCACAAAACGTCACTCACACGGTTCAGCCAAAACAGAATGCAACTTACAAGTAAGGTAAGGCTTCGTCCTAATGGGTACAAGTTTAGAAGATAGTTGAGATCTCACGGATGAAGTTCTGGTATTATCGCTTGTCGAAGCGCCATGAGAACCCGTCGCGGGGTCAGGGTTGAGGATCGTTAAGGCTAGTGTAAAGGTAATCGTAGCGTGAGGATCTGATAACTGTAGCATAGCCAACTATACATACTTTCTTGATCGACGTGAAACCCAAAAGCATGAGTACCATCTACGTAAGAACTAGTCAGTTTCGCATGCCCCACATGAACGAAGCGCACGTTCCCAATCTTACTCCTGTAATCCAAGATAGCGACAATAGTTTGGTTTGTCGCGTCTTTTCCAAAATCGGGAAGGGCTGTTATAGTGGTTTGTTTGACGGTGTTTTTGTTTGTTCCGGCCGGGTCGACCTCACTGGTTGGAAAAAAAAACTTGATTGGTATGATTCTTTTGTTTGCGGCTATACATCCGAGTACGGTCAATACTAACTTGTACGCGATGCTGGAATTGGCCCAGCGACCCGTCAAACAAGCAAGGGTATCCAAATTAAAGGCATCGCGGACTCTGACGAGGTTGGGCGTGAAGGGCACGGCGGCGAGATTGGTAGTATCTAGAATGGAGAAATGAGTTCGTTTCAGCTTTCACTGCATCATTGCAGTAAGGCACATTGCTTGCTACATACACGCAGGATCGGTCATATACTTTCCGACTTCCGGAAGACTCGCGAGGGCCTGAAGAGCCGGACCGACGCCCGACAAGCTAGCTTCCACTTTGGTTTTGACCTATACACAGGATGTATTGAAAACCAGGTCCGGAACCGTTGGTGTATCTGCGTTGTACTTACACCACTCATCATGGTGGCGAGCGTAAGGTCCGACAATGAAGCAGTAGAGTCCAAACTTGCTGTCGACCAGATTAACGTGTTCTACAAGTTTTTGAAATGAGAGAATCAGCGTCTAATGCAAAAGGGTTCAATCCTCGGGACTCACTTACCGGCACCAAAACTGCAATCAACGCGCAACAAACAACCAACGGCGCCAAAACCGTCATCGGAATCAACATCTTCCAATGAAGAACGCCTTCCTTGAATTTCGAATTTTTCGCCAGTTCCGCAACAGCGACATTCTCTGCGTCTGCATCAGCACCGCTTTCCAGCTTGTTCGTTTCGGCGTCACTGATGGTTAAGAGACGACGGTCGGGGGTACCACGTTCGGAGTCGGCGGATCTGACGCTCGATATTCTGTTATCCATCTTGTGAAATAACTCTTAGGAAGTCACAAGGGTATGTTCCGAGAAGATGAGAAGGGGACGTTCATGGGCCAAATTATTTCTAGCATTAACGTCTCAATCTCAACAAATGTGTGTCTCCAAAAAGAACAATGCATTTTAAGAAAAATATCTCAATTACGCCCGATCATCACGATCCATAGCAACATAAGGATCATCCTCACTTATTGAGCCCCTCACTGTATAACACGCAGAATAAAGTGGCAGATAGCATGGAACCTCCCAGCCTCCGAACCTCCGAGCCTCCGAAGCAAGCTTTCGTAAGAAACGCGTCAGGCTTTCAGTGTTCCCTCTCCCCGAAGTCTCCGTTTTCTATCGAGCAAAGGTAAGCAAGGGAGTCTTAAGAATGGTTTTGGCGTCCTCATTCTTATTGGATACCCTGCGATCCGGGCTCATTCTCTCTTACAAAACCATGTTTTTTACAGGATGGGACCACCAGCTTCGCACCCTCGTTCTCTCAACCCACAGTCACGGTCTTAACCCTTCCTCCCCCTTCCACCTCTCCCCACTTACATCCACATCCAATATCCAACCAATTCATTCGCACGTACGGTATCTACCATCCAGCCAATTCATTCGGAACAAAAAAAAAGAACATCGCCCGCCTTCCTGTCATCCCGATCCCATATCCCCATACCCCCCAAAAAAAACAGAACCTTCCCTGCCATCCCTTATCCCATACCCTCACATCCCACAAAAAAATAGACCCAGTGATAGCGATACGTCCACTGCCACGAAAAGCCAGAAAGATACTTCTAAACCAAATTGCAGCACACGAGCAAGAACCGACGCAAACATAACACTCTCCCACCTCACTCAGTCGCCGCGGCCGTGAGGTTTCGGAGACTCACCCGGGTAAGTCGCCGCAGCGCCCGCGCCCAAGGGTCGGCGGCGCCTCTGGTGCGGGGGGTACAGGCGCATCCGGGGTAACGAGGAGGCCGGTGACACGTTTTCCCGAAGTGGTGGCACCCGGTCTGATCTCGGGCATTACAAATGCGTTGCCATCCCGTGCCAAGAATCGTGGGGAATCAACGGGTGTTGCGGCCTGGTCTGCAAAGGATTTAGATTAACAACCGCGTCCTCCAAAACTCAGCGGTGAGGAGGGTTGTGGCCCAACGCAATGGGACAATGTAGTAATCCCTTTTACGCTTACGCGACACGGGAGAATACCGCAAACCATGGGTGTCCTGGTGGTCGTTCAAAAAGTCCAGGCAGGGGAAAAAATTAAGTATAGAACAACTTACAAGTTCTGACGCCCCTTCTGGGGTGAAATTGCCAATGTGCCCCCCAAATGCCAAAGTCTCAGACGCATTTCCCGCTTCATTTTCCAAGAGGCCTCCGGGCGTGTTGTACACCTGTCCATGGCCATCCACACCACCACCAAACCCCACCCTGCAAAAGGTGCATTGTGACAATTAATCTTACACCCCACTCCCATGGTAAATAGCAGTAACATACCTAATGACATGGCATTTCACCGCGTTCGGGAACATGGGGTTGTGAAATGGGGAGGGGTTTGGTGACCCTTGTATTATGGGAAGTTGTAGGCAATTGAACGGATATTGTTTGATATTAACCTTCCTTTGCTGTCCATGTATGCGCTGTAGCAAAAGCTCCACACGGAGCAGAAGTTGAGGGAAGATGGTGGACGTAACTTACCCAGAGCTCAGACGACGCGTTTGGGACGCGTTTGTTTGGTTGCTTACGCATTTAGCAAAAAAAAAGTTGATCTTTCCCCAAAACTGAAAGTAGAAAATCCCTCATCTTCTCTCCTACCCAACCAGTCGATACATCGCATTTCCCACGGCACCACCCAACCATGGAAATGGGTATCGTCCTCTACTCCGATGTAGGCGAGCGACAGCCTTGGTTAGGAAAGGTGCCCTGCCCCAGGACCGGGAAAAGTCTCCAGGATGTTTTGAAAATGGCGCTGCTTTTCACGTCTCTCACAGAAGATACACTCGATCACTACTTCATCGAAGGTCGCCGGTCGAATGTACCCACCATCAACCCCGACCCCGTTCCGCCCGGCGTGTATACCATCCGACGGTACTCGGAAACGTCCCCCCGGTCTCCAAAACGCTCTCGAACCTCCACTTGAGACCCACGAGAGCAGACAGGGCGGAAGCCGATGTGCGGTGCGGCTTGCTCACCGACGTGGGGCAACTCTTGCGCTCAATCGAGTTCATGAAAAACCTCTGCCAACGCGATTGTGCCTGCGTCGTAACCGGACAATGCTTGGTCGACGAGCTCAAAGCGTCCCACATCGTTCCATTTGCATGGGAAGGGCTGCTGGATATGCTGCCATTTGAAGTCGCGGATGCGATCAGACGACACGGTGGCATCGACTCCGTTCACAATGGACTCTTGTTGGAGTATTCACTGTCGACTTCTTTCGATAAGGGCCAGTGGGGCATTCTGAGGGACGAATCTGGCGCTTACAGGGCCTTTGCGATTTCGGGGCCCGCGTTGAGACGGGAAATCGACGGAATGCCATTGCATGGCCATGCCATTAGAATGCCGGAAGGAACAACGCCCGAAGGGATTGCGTGGTCGGACTTATTCCCGCTGGATCTCCTCTTTGAGTTTCATTTTACGGCGTCTGTCCTCAAATTTTGTGCCAGCGAAGTACCAGCTTATGACTTCGAGGACGATTTCGACCCTGCCAGCATTCTCAGTAGCGAGGGGAAGTTTGCTGATTACTTGGACCAGCTGGTAGAGGCGCGGGGCTTTTATTAGGGGATCCGAGAAGGGCACTGTACCTGCTGCTCGCCCATAACATGTAGCACTCTATGGCATATCATCCGATAGCAAATAGATAGCTTCCCATGGGCTTTTCTTACCTTGTTGTTAATACATATGCAAGTGACTGCATCTGCAATTTTCCTTAGAAAAGAGAAACACACGATACATGAAAAGGAACATTCAGCACAGATCCCGTCGAAAGGATGTGAACCGCAATTGCTGCGCAGTAATGCGACGTCCACCCGCCTCCATTGAACAAGCCATACAAAAAAAGCTTTCCACGGGTTTGAAAACAAGGCCTTCCCCAGGACAATTCGACGGCAAAAAAGGGTGTCGATACAATTTTATGCGGAACCATAGTACAAGGGTCACAACCTCGGTGGCGGCCTGCGTTTTCTCCTAGCATTCCGTTTGCTTCGTACCGGCATTCAAGACACCAACAAATGTCTGCCGCGAGTGGCAGAAATTTGAGGACAACAAAAGAGACCTGCCCAGTATGGAACGGGCGGGAGGTGACACCATTAAGGCAACATTCCCCTCGTGAGCTCCATGAATGCACAGGTCGGTCTACCATGTTTGATTTGTTGGATGTAAGAATCAGTCTCCTTGAAATAACGCTCTTACATTCTGCAGGTCATTCTACATAACACAAGCAATCGTCAGGGATTTGGCGTTCCTTCCTTCGAAGGAAGAATTCAAAGAACTCCCCCTGCGAGTTATCACGTGTTATGTCCACGCAATTTTTTGCTCCACGGCTGCACGGACTACCTTCTCTCAGGAGTTCCGCCTGCAACCTACTCTCGTTCAAAAACAGGAGTATGCATAGCTGCTTTATGCGGCGTTTCACACGCTTCATACAGCTTGTGTTCTCCATTTCCTTCCACAGCCCGTTTTTTTTTGCATTCATCCTGCGCTGTGTTTTGCATTCAGACTTGCGCAAAACCGTCAGGCGTCCCCTAACGGGCAGGAGGTTAAAGACACTTATACAATACTTCAATGCGGAAGTGCATTGGGGTGCAGAGGGTGGCGTCAGCGCACAACTTGCCCTGTTCCCTGTTGGTTCAAGGCTTTTTTCACCCTCAGGACCTCAGGATCATCGTATCAAGAGCAATGGACGTTCAGTTCAAAACCGGCGGTGCGATGGGTATCCAGAAGGGCAGTCGACTTTGTGCAGCGCGCCCGTGTCGTGAGAATTACACCGGTGCACAACGTCATAGCTACCAACTGAAGGCACAGGCCGTTGGTTCTGGATAGAAAGGTCGGACAGGGAGGGGTGAGCTTGGGCAAGCTTGAAAGGCGGATTCTGCGTGGACAGCCTCATGAAATCTGCCTTTAGCTCAAGTGTAAGTGAGGGTCTTCTACTTTTTTTGCCACCCTCCACCTCGCGTAATCCGCAATTCATGGATGCCGCAACACCTGTAACTGTTAGTAAACGACTAAAGTGCCGGAAGGGTGCGGACGCCTGTGCAGGTGCCTCGAGACCCATTGCGCTTGATAAAAGCCTTTTTTTAGCACTCTTCTATTCAAGTATATGAACGAGGCGGCTGCCTCTGCGACCAAAAAATTGCAAAGAATGTATGGAAAGCACGGTACAGGAACGCCTTGCAATATTGTGATGTAAAATTGCAAGCTCCCGTCTATTTTGTACGGTCCACCATGGAATCATGCTTCCCAGTTTGTCGACGCCCAACATGTGATTCGAACGCATGTTATAACAAGCGCGCGGGGTATGCTGTTCCCTTGTCGGAGAGAGGATGGGTACGGGCAATGTCAGCGCTTTGTGTACCCAGGTACCTTCTTTTGGTGGTGGGCGGCTCTGCGCAATTTATCCTTTGTACCGCTACGTTGTCGCAACAGGTCGGAAGGGGAGTTCCCCCGTTGCGTTGTGCGGTCGGTCCGCGCTGCGCAAAGTATTATTTGCACCTACATTTCTTTTTTTCCTGTCCATGTATCCGAAACACCCCTCAGGCGCGAACGAGACGCCGCCAGATCTCCAATGAGGAAATGTCGGAGTCGTCAACGTGAAAATGGCAGGTTCCTCCCAGGTAGTTTTGGATACTGTCCAAAAGGCATGGTGTTACCGGCGCACCACTCCTATATTGAACCCGTTACTCGTATAGGGTACCCTGTAGGGGAAACTGTGACGTGCAGTTATGCTGCACCCCACATAATGGCCGGCTCAACCGCGCGAACTGGGCACCAGACCCAGTTGCACCTATCTACAACCCTAATTCTCGACCACTTGAGTGCACCCCAATGCAGCAAGCATTCGCATCCACACGTGCTATCTGCCCTTCGTCAGTTACTCATCATAGCCTGCGCCCTCTTTTTTTTCCCTTCAAGTCTCGGGTCTAACCCGGAACGCCCGAGGCAAATACAAAATGGCTGCACAGGCTTCACCGCTGCTGTGCCGAGTCCAAAAGTAACGCAGGCAAAGTCACAAGTTGCTTTAGGGCAGCAGACGGTACACCCGTTCCACCAACTATCGTCTGCGTAAAAAGGTTGACGAGTCCCGGGCCGATGCAGAATGCCAGGGTGAAAACTGCCAATGCTGAGCCATCCGCAAAATCATTTCCGCGACAGAAGTCCCAGGTTTGAGATATGCTGCCCATACTATGTAGCCGGACAAAGCTTTTTTGTCTCTCACGGCGGCACAAAACGTCGCGCGCGACTCTGACTGATAGCATGGTGTTGAGGAGAAACGTCAACTGAGAATGGCAGGGACCGCCGCCTCAAAAAGACTTTTTTACCCTCGGAGTAGGTTCCAAGTTACTTAGACGTTGAGTAGGTATGTAAGTACTGCCCCACTAAAAATAACTTTTTTTGCATTCACACCTGTACGGCCAAAAAAGTGCTTACTCCAACCTAAAGATCCATTGCCAAACAGATGTGTTCTGAAAACGCTCCGTCAACGTGAGCAAGCGTCCACATTGGGAAGTGTGGACAAAGAAGACCAAATGTCAACTCACCAGTGGCAATCGGCATTGCCTAATACAATCCGCGTTACCTTATAGAGGGGTTTTCAAACCCCTCCAATGTAATTAACCCCTGCCCGTGCGCAGTCGACGGTGAGGGCCTCATAAGCACTTATATTATATCACCGCATGTACACAGGTACAGTCCATTGGGACGCAAACATGAGGGTGGCGGAAAACAAAAAGGTGGATGATAGGGATGATATATGGAATTGCGGGTTGCGCGGTCGACGGTGGGTGGCCCGCAAACACATTTACTGCATCACTACATATAGGAGAGTACAGTACGTTGGGACGCAGACATGAAGGCAGGCGAAAACAAAAATGTAGGTAGTGTCAGCGGAAATAGCGGATTACATAGTTGCGTGCCCCATGGGACTAAAGTATAGCGGCAAGTTGCCTGAACGGGTCTACCCGCGCTTTCCGACGCAAACTGGTCTTTTTTGGCCTTCACGTCTGTACAGGCGAAAAAAAGGATGACCAGCAGCACCAATTCATCATCGCATAGAGGTTTTGTGAAAACGCTCAGATGCGAAAAGGGGCGCCACATTCTTACCTGATACATCTATTTAGACCGGATTCGGTCCGTTTCAATGCCATTGGTACTGCGCTGTAGGCTTCATACCAGCCCGTAATGCCCAGTTTGGAAGCTGGTTGCTTGTCCCGCGAGACGGAAGTATAGCGGCGAAGTGCCTTAATGGTCACTTCCCGCACTTTACGAATTTGCAGAATTCCAACGGTTTTTTCCGCTCACGTAAGATGCCATAATCGCGACACTAGAGGTTTCGGGAAAACGTCCCATGAGAAAAACCTCCATTGCCAGAAGGCACGCCCGCATTCTTAACTGTACATGTATCTCCTCTTCTAGAGCGAAGGTGGTTCGTATGTAGCTGCCTACTGCCATATTGCCATTGTAGGCTTCACTGCTGCCATAGACAACATGGCGATGGGTATCCGAATGCTCAGTCATCTCCACCCACCTCGCAAATCCATCACCACAGGTACACGGGGTACAGAATGTTGGGACGCACCGGGAGACTCATCGCTGTCCTCCGGTAGTGTATGTACGGCGTTATAGTTGGATTTTTTTTTGGTGGTGGGATGCGTTAGGCGAGCGTACCGTGCAAAAGCCAAAGAACAAAACAAAATGACGACAACACGCGCGGACATAGTCCGATATCTGACCATTAACATCAGTACGCTACCTTGTGGGATCTAGCGTGGTTCCATAAAGCGCCTCCTAAGAAACTGAGTCAAACGGTTGCTCAAACAAGTCTGGAGACCCGCGTTGCCTCAGTATTCGACGGTGATCCAGTACTGCCATCACCTGCAGAGGGTACAGAATGTTGGAATGCAGACCGGGAGACTCATCGCTCTACGCCGGTCGTGTTTTTGGTAGGTTTCATGCAAAAATTTTTCTGGTGGAGGTGGGAAAACGATTAGGCGAGACTAGCGGGCAAAAGCCAAAAAAAAAGACGAAGCGCGACTACATCGCCGATATCTGACCACTAACATCAGTACGTGACCTTATGGGGCAAGAAGTCCTCCAGTTGATCGTACCTTAATTCTCATGATGGAAACCCCATAAAGCATAGTTTAGGTCAAACAAGTCTCGGAACGCACGTTGCATCGGCGTCCGAAAAGCTGGAGTTGGGAAGCGGTATAGCCGACCATGGGGTGCCAAAGCCAAAAAAACAACGGCAATAAAGCTAGGGGTACTGGCCTATATCTGGCTCCAGCGCCAGTACATGACCTTGGTCCTCAGCTTCTATGTTGACCCAATACAGCGCGGTTCAGGCCAAACAAGTTCGAGATGCGCGGTGCATCGGCACACCAGCACTCGAAAAGCGCAGTCGCTTCGGCCCGCAGGAATCTGGGTACTATGTGACCAAACACACGTGGGATATGATGACGATGCGAAGTTCGTGCAAGCCTGACAGTGGGGACAGAGCCACTACTTGGCATGGACAGGAGGGGGCACCGCTTTTTTTTTCGGGGGAGGGGGTTAGCGGTAAAAGCATAGGATCGATCAGTCAACGGGGCACAGAGCAGTGCTGAAGGCCGACCTGCTTAGTTTGGTAGCCTCCGTGCATGAACCTGGACTCCTACCTGAAATGTATGCGTTAAGATTGCATGGTATCCACCACTCGAGTCTAGCATGTCGCTGGGGCGGTATCCGCCGAAACGGCACCCAAAAGCGCAGTCACCTCATGTACATCAATATGTGCCGCCTCATCACACAGGCGGATAATAAACGCGGCCGCGAGACACTAGACACTGGAGTCTACGGCGGTGTCTCCCCCATCCTTTCCAGTAATTGGGGTTTTTTGACTGCGGGCTTAGCAAAAGTCCCACCTGCCGAAATTTAACAGGCTCTTGAACGCGGGTGTTCGGGGTGTTTTGATTTCAATGCATATTCTGGTGTTTGTCCTGTGGGGGGCCCAACGACCTCTTGCATGCATGTCTGGCAGACGGTGACACTCGGTTGCTCCCAAAAAAGGGCATTCATTGCGTAGGAACGAGATGGGCGGACCCCGCCAACTCGTCTCAACAGAACGATATCAGCATATCCGTGCAACTCGTCTGTATTTAAAATACAGTGCGGGACGTGTTAAGGCCCAATACTTCGTCATTATTGTCGAGAAGGCCGCTCACTACTGTCCCGAAAGCGCAGTCGCTCGACAACCTAGAAACTTGAGAATGTAACCAAACGCCCGTGGGATCTGATAACGTGCAAGGTTTACTCTCGACTGTGTGTGTGATGAATTATCCACTACTTGTCGATGATGTTAATCACCGCTGCTTTTTTTCGGGCGTGGGGTACTGGTAAAGAATATGCTCCATCACTAATAGGCTCGAGCGCGGCAGGGTTGACCTGTTGCGTAGTCTCTCCTTAGTCTGATATTGACAACTAGACTCGGTATGCCGGATTGTGGTCAGTGGACATGGGAAGAGGAGAGGACCTTGAAAGAGCCGAGGAAAAAAACCAAACGACGAAGGATGCCGCTGCAGTCCCATACGTGATCACTGAACCCGTATGCGGGGCTATTGGGGTTGACCTGTTGCATAGCATTTCTTTGGTATGGTGGTCAGCGCGATACTTTAAAACTGAATCCAGTAAGCGGGACGCGCACACGGGAAGGGAGTAGGGACGTGCAAGAACCACAGCAAAAAGACAAAACTACCACAGCAAAAAACAAAACTACAAGCGTTGTGTAATGTATTCCGATACGGGCCAACAGCACCCGTATGCGGAACTGTTGTTTTTAAGCTGTGCCTGGAACGCTTTCACCTTATTTCTGACATGGTTTGTCCCACAACAAGTGGTGCAGGAAAGTAGTGCCTCACAAAAGGAGCAAGGATCAACACTGGACATAAGTCTAGAGGCGCTCACTTGGACACCTCGACTACATCATTTCGCAACGCCGTTGTTGCACCACACCAGCGTAGCGCCGAACGGTTTGGTGTAAGTGGGGGTGTGAGACCCCGCCCGTCATCATCAATAAAAAGGTGCTCACTTGGACGCCTCCAGTACATCACTTCCAACGCCATTGCAGCAGGAAGACATGAGCGTAGCGCTGAAAACAGTCTGGTATAAGCGGGACTGCTCAACCCGGCCGTCCCCATTTTTCATTCTTCTTTCTGTTTTTTTTTGGTGGGGGAACCCGTCAAAAAAAACCAAAGTACAAATTGATAATGTGCAAGTTCCCAATAGTGGGGAGTTGAGTTGCACGTCCAAATGGTTTCTCTGTTGGTTGCTACCTGGTGGTGCGGGGACCTGGACATCCCCGTCAAAGATCTGGTGGAGAGTGCACCGTACTTTGGGTTGGAAGACTGATGGACGGGTATCCAGGAAGCGCAGCAGGTCGACAATGTTATGCCGCCTCATCGCACATGAGCAGGATAAGACAAGGCCGCGGTGTCTGTATGAGACTGGGGATGGTGCCCGATCCCTGGTTGTGTACCTTCGAATTGTTCATGGTGTCAATTTTTTTACCGCGTAGTTTGGTTTTGAAGACCGGTGGGATGGGGAAAGCGCAGTCGACTTGCTCAATATTATTTCGCGTCACCGCACAGGTACCGGATATCGTAACCCGATATATCGGCCTAGATGTGGGGATGGTGCTCAATGCCGCTATCTTCTGGGTAGAGGGGGGATGTTCCGACTTTATTTTTTTCAAACTTCAAATGACGAAAAAAGGACGTACAGTTTTACTTTTGAATTCCTCCTTTACTACTGACCAGCAGCAGAACGCGGGTGTTTAGAGCATGCCGTGAAATATCTGGTCGTGACCGCACGGTGCATTGGTTTTGAAGACCGGCGGGATGGGTATCCAGAAAGCGCAGTCGGCTTGCACACGTCAAGAATATTATGCCGCCTCACGGGGATATGATAAGGGTATGATGTCTTCAGTAAATTGGGGACGTGCCCAAGTCCCTAGTTGTGTAGACTCATAGTAACGATGTTTATTTTTTTGAATTGAGGGAAACGTCGAACGACCGAAAAAAAAGCACAAGCTCAGTGTACCAGGAGTCCCACCTTTACTGGTCAGCAGCAGAAAGCGGGTGTTAATGCGGTCCAGTTCTGCTTCGATGTTTCTTGTGGGGTGCAATGCGTGAAACCTCCATTTTTGGCATATAATGGAATCCGTTTCCGCAAAAAAAAATGTTGTAGCACGTGTAGTAGACGCAGGATGGGCGGGTGTCCGATGATTAAGAAAGTACCCCGACCCCATGCTCAGGCGATATCCTTCCGTCTTTGTCCAAGTTGCGATGGGAGTTCCTATACACAATGTACCTGCGGACCTATCACCGGGCATATCGTGGTAGAACACGATGGCTGTTCGGTAGCTGGTGTCAGAAACTCGTTTCCCGTTATATTTACCACTCAACAGCTGAACCTTTAATAAATGGAGGTTAACGTTCTGATTTCGTACGATATAATGATTCATTTTTTTCTCCCTTGCGGAGTCAGGTTAGAAACTGCTGAGTGTTCCCTTGCTGTTAATACAAAAAAACGGCTGATTTAGAATTACCCCCGCTCGGTGGTTAGGTGGAAGGGGAGAAGAAACAGAACGAGCATTATGAAACTGCCGCCGACTGCGCGCGCGCTGATTGTACTCCTCCACAGGATGAATACGATTTTGACGTCAAATGTGACCGCAGTTTTGACAGACGTAGCAACGGCTGCGGGGGTCAACTTTGCCATTCCCAAAACATTTTTTCGATGCGGGAGACAGAATTACGGACCGGACGTGGAATGCCAGTTCCACCATCAATGGTTGGCTTTGCATATACTGTCCCCGACGTATTTTAGACAAACAGTTGGTCTGGAACGTGCAGCGCTCAGGCCCGCCATTGCTTGAATGAGGCTAACTTTTGTGCCGCTTAATTCGGCCAGTTGTAGACACCAAAGAAGAGTATCAGTCAGCCCTCTCGACTGTATGGTATTGTGATTGACGCTTTGCCTCTCCTTGAGCTTGATAAATGTCCGAATGCGGGGAGGAGTGCTAGTGTGCGGGCATCCATCCATGGACCCATTTTCATGCAGTGAGATGTGGATGTCCTCCCCCATTTGCATGCAGTGAGATGTGGATGTCCTCCCTAGGAAAAAATCACTACGTTTGGGAGGTAAATTCCGAACCAGCCGCTGTTCGCTGGTTGGGAGCAGCTTCCTGTGACTGTGGGCGACCTGGCGAGATACCGTGCCTGCTCGTTGATTTGTAGGACTTTCACGTAGCGGAAAGGATGCATTAATGGATAACTTTGCGGGCCGTTACTCTCTTCTTTCAGATTCTTGGGCGTGCACTAACAGCAAACTGAGTAGGTAAAACTGCCAATTGGGAACGGGCATCGTCTGAGCCCCAAGTTGATACCGGTGCTTACGGGATGATATGCCGATCCCACACGTGACAGGTTCAGTAGCTTACGTGATAGACCTTAGGTAGTGTGTCATACAGTGGAGGCCCAGCCATTTGAAACATGTTTGGATCCAAGCCAATTCATTCCATTCCAATTCGGTGGGCAAGTTGGTTCTTTGGTTGCAGGTTTTGAGCGCAATTTCGAACGAGTCAGTTCAATCCAACTGAGATTCTCCCACACGGCTGCAGAGGAAACTGGTAACGACGAAACATAGTAAACACTCCCGTGTACACTGACCCTCCTTAGGGGAAAGGGACTACCCCTGGAGTTCCGGCGGCGGGAAATAGTAAACTGCTCCTCATCCTATCCTTACCACGGAAAAAGTTCGGACCTCATCTCTTTGCCATCTCCAAAAAAGACTTGCTGCCGTACCTCGTCACTTTATAACCTTCAAACCGCACCCTGGAACGTTGTAAACAATGAACTACAACATCCCTGGTCAATATCGACCGGTCATGCACCAACACCCAAACATGGGTGGCCAGCCGCCGGGACCTTACCCTGGAATGCATCCTGGCCCACCCCTCCATCATACCAACCATCACGGACCTCACCCTGACGCTCCTCCCTCTATTATGACCTCCATACCATCATCTGCCCCTGGTCTTGCTCCTCAACCTGTTTCATCTCCGTACCACACTCAACAACATCCGCACATGCAGCAGCATCAACAACATCAGCAACAGCACCACCACCACCACAACCAGCAGCAGCAACAGCAACAGCAGGACCCAATCCTCTCTCCTGGAGGGCGTGGTGGTAGCGGTAGTAGTGGCGAAGGAGGAGGAAGCCAGGAACAGGATGATGACGGGTATTACGATCAGATGGATGATGATGATATGGTTGGAGGAAAGAGAAAGAGAATCACACAAGCGTGTGATGCTTGTAATAAAAAGGTAAGGATCCGCGAGCTGACTTTAGATTTTATGGCAATCGGCAAACACAGTGCAACTTGGGGTTGGGGAGCGAAGTGGGAGGGCGTGAAGGCCGCATTTGTGTGGATACCATGTTTGGGTGAATTAGCGCATCGCGCGACACATTTTGATGGCTAACCGTGGATCTTTTCTATGTGGTTTCAGAAAGTGAAATGCGACGGCACAAAGCCCTCATGCGCTAATTGCCAGAGATCGAGTTTGATGTGTTCCTATTCGCGTGGCGCCAAAAAGCGCGGCCCGCGAGCAGGTTACATCGAGTCGCTGGAGAACCGGTTGAAGGAGATGGAGGCCCTGTTGAAACCGCTGCAGTCGGATGGCAGGCCGGCGGAAGAAGGTGGAAGCCCTTCAAAACGCATGCGTAAGGCATCGACCGGTGGGCCGGGACGCAGCCCTTCCATGCAGTCCTCCACCGGTTCAAGCGGAGCTGACGACGGCGCTGGGGAACCCGAGGACGGCAACAGCGCCGCAGGAGATGAAAACACTCAGCACCAATCCCAGCAACAACAGCAACGGCAACAACCGCAACAGCATCAACAACATCAACAACAACCACAACAATCCCAAATTTCCGCCTTCTTCTCTCCTTCATTACATTTTGAATCGCCACCGCCCACATCTACCCCCAACATCTCAGCCGGCAACGACATCCCACCCGAAGCCCTCTCAGAACTCATCGAACTCTTCTTCCACTACGTCTACCCCATCCTCCCACTCCCACACAAACCCACATTTATGCGCAACATCCACAACGAATCTCCTCTGATGCTGAACGCAATGTACGCTCTATCCGCGCGCTTTTCGACGCATCCTGCTATAAGAACCAGCCCGCATATGACGTACAATGCGGGAGATGTGTTTTATATCAAGGCGAGGGAGCTGGTGGATCATTATATGGATGTGCCGAATGCGAGTACGGTTCATGCGCTTTTGGTGTTGGCTGCTTATGCTGCGGGTGAGTGAGAGGAAATTTTGTGATATCTCTTTTTCCAAGGATGATGGACGGATCAATTATATTGACCGTTTTCCGTCCGTTTGGTCTGGTGTTTTGCAATTTTCCAGGTTCTGGGAGAGGTATGTTTTGATCGCATCGTACAATTTGCGGGACTACGTTAATCAAAATATGTTTTTGCAGGATCTGCTGCTTGGATGTATTCTGGAATGGCGATCCGCATGGCGCAGGAACTGAAACTGAACGTTGAGGCAGAATTTGAGGAATCATATGCGCCAACAACGGGGAGATTATCATGGCTGGAGCGGGAAACACGGCGGCGTCTGTGGTGGTGTTGCTTTGTCATGGATCGTTATGCCGGAGCAGCTGCCGATCGTTCTATGATCATCAACGAAAAAGACTGCAAAGTCTACCTCCCCTCATCCGAAAGCGCGTGGCAGTCTGTATCGGGTCATAACGACGAGCCGGTTGATCCGGGGAACACCAACGACTCGTTCCAAATAGCGGTGTTGACCTCAACCAACACCTTTACGCCGGGTATCCCAACGCAAAATCCGTTTGGATATTTCATCCTCCTCACCAAAATCTTTGGCAAGATTGTGGAATACAGCAACCTCTTCAAAAACGCGCAACGCGTCACCACGGGAGGTCCAGGAGGACCAGGAGGCCGCCCCGGCGCCGGCGGTCCCTCAGGCTCCCACCTCTCCGCGATCCCGATGGCCGGTTCCGGCGCACCCACCCCGGACGCCGACTACCAACTCTCCATCCTCGACGCATCCCTCCGCGACTGGTTCGCCTCCCTCCCCGACTGGATGCGCTCCGTAGGCGACATGCACAGCCCAGACTCCAC
>JADGKA010000079.1:0-43711 GCA_027604605.1 Borealophlyctis nickersoniae | reverse complement strand
CCTCCCGCCCCGTCTCCTCCCCCTCCTCTTGCTTCGTCTTCTTTGTCCCAGTCATTCTCATCCATCCCTCCATCTTCGCTATCGGAGAGCTCCTCCTCGTCTTCGTCCTCCACATCGTTGAGGTCATCAAAGCGGAGCCCATTCATGCTGTCTATTTTCTCCAACGCTGCCTCGTTCAGCACCACCCGGTCAAACAGCTCCTGGATGAATCGCCGTGCAGTTAAACGATAATGGTATACGCTAATCATCCGGAGGACTTCGATGTACAATTCTACTTTGGTGAAACAAGAGGGATGCTCATGTCGCAGCCTAAACCGAGCGAATACACGGCAGTGAGTCGTCTATTGCTTCGGGAGAATGGAATGACCGCCCTCGGGGCCAACTGCATGATACCTTGAAAGAGTTTTCGATGCAGCATTTGCCACGATATGATTGCTCATATTGCCGATGCACTTTAAAATCTCTAGCTCCTGTGCATCAAAATTCTCGGGAAGTTCCCGGGGCCGCATCCGCCGTTTGGGCCACGATCCTTTGAACTCCCACCCATCAATCTGTGCGATGCAACCATTAGTTCCCCATAAAAGGCATTCGTCATGAATCCCCTGAATACTGACTCTAAATAATCTGGAAGGATCTTTGGGAATGCATAACCCTTCCAGCTGACCATGCGGAGGTGATACAGATTCCCACCCGTATTCCTCCAGTATTTCCATTCCCTCAGGGGTTCGACAAATCAGCCCAAGGACGTGAACAGCAGTGCTGTAATTAGAAAGAAGTCAGTGCGTTTACAGCAAGTGGTTATGCGCTAAGCCTAACGTACCCTCGCAGGGTTAGCACCGGCGAATTCTCCGCTACATTGATGATATTACGTATGATATCCTCTTGTACCAGTAGTGGTAGGCCCATGGACGTGGATCCAATATTACCCTGGGAACAATTAGAATTAGGAGGCCTCTTGCTTCCGCCTTCCAGCGATGCCTTTCCGCATTGCCTACCACAGCCCATAATACGGATTTTAGTTGTAAGATTGAGGAGTAGTCCAGCACGTTTAGTCCACGTCGTCGAATATAATCTGCAAATGATGAAAAATGGCCCTTGCGATGCAGGAGTTCACAACCATCCTCGGTCTTCGTTAATTCTCCGTAAAAATGTGGTAGCACGGTTCCGTCCATTTCCCTGACGAGTTCACTTAGATGGCAAGTCGATCGCAAAAAGCAAGCGAACAATACTAACTGTACGTCAGGCTCTGATGCTTCGTCCGATAATCGAACGCCTTCCACAAAGCTCCGACTTTTTTGGGTCCGTGCCGATAAGGCTCGGGCTAGTGAGAGCTCCAACCGAGTGACGTAATGGATGTTGCCGCTCTGCTCAAGGTGGAGGATGTTCAACCTTCATCAAAGCGCTCGTCAAAACTTCCAATCCCCACGTACCTCAAACCAATAATCCATTTCCCGCTCCACATAACCCCATTGTTGCAAATGGCGAAATCCGACGGCTGTGGACAGGAATCTGTTTCCAAAAGCATCGCCATTCAGAGCCTTGTCCTTTCCTGATTGTGCAGCCAACATTTTCATATGCACCTTAATAGTAAGGGATTTCCTGATTGCCGCAAATGATCCAGACTAGGTTTCAATCTCACGAACGACTCCAGATTCCGCTTATCATTGCAAGCGAGATCCAGAACTGTTATAGCTTTTTCGCAAACTTCCGGTGCAGGGTCATAAAGCTGGCAAGAAACAATGGAAATGGTTCGCTCTACTTCGAATGTGCCCATATGTTACGAGCGGGTGTAGCATTCGTACCTGGGTGACCAGCAACTGTACTCCCCAATCACTGAAATCTTCCACGCCTTTGCGTAACAGATACCGCAGGTGATTGGTCGCGTATAAACGAACATGCTAGTGTAATTGACATCTGTCAGGATGGCACGAACATTTCAGCAAGTGACATAAATTTTGACGATGTTTTACCTTGTATCCGGAGGTCATAATTTTGGACAACATGATCCGTGGATGACCGTCCCTAAAATGGCCGCATGAAAGTCAGTAAAGTGATAGTCACCTGGCAGAAAGCGAAATTATGAAAATACTTGGTATAATCCATCGTAGTAACCATAGCCTTAATCAAATCGTCACGGCTCCGCAACTCACTTAAGCGATAATATAAATTGAAAATCTTGAAACGTTCAAGCAATCTTAAACGGAAGTCAGAAATCGACTTGGCGGTCGTTAAACGTGAAGCCAAGAGCATCGCACCTTACGCCGTCTGGGTATTTCGACATCAACCCCAAAAGAGTGAAGTATTCACATGTGAGTGTCTTTTCCATGCGATCTTTCGAAAATACCAGCTCGGACACTTGGCTTCCATACATCTGCGACAGGGACGAACGGGGAGCATTGAGGTCACATCCAAAACTACGGAACGGACGCGTGCGATCCATACCGGATCCAGGTGACCAAGACATTCAGCAATCTCGGGAATCAATTTATCCTCCGCAAGATATCGGACTCCTTCCATAGTAGCGAGCATTGTGCGCAATAGTTCCACCCCGGCATCAATGTATTTAGCACTCCCCTGCACCGAAACTCTGAGTCAGCTGACAGCTTTCAGGCCTTGTGCTAAGGCCCCTCGCTCTACTTTACCTTCCCCTTTCTCAAATCCGAAAACTGATGATTCAAAGGGCGATAAAAGGAAAAAAGCCGCTTTACGATGCGGGTGCTTTTCAGCACTTCATCCAACCTCCGCGGGTTGAGTAACGGCCCTTGAATTAACTCCATTATCGTATCCCAGTTCCACTTTGTGAAGTCTTTCCCTGCCAAGACTTTCTTAAATTGCGTTGCAAATGGTCAGATGGTTTGAGATCTTCCGGAACTACAGAAAAGGCCGGAAATGGGAGCACACCTCTAACTCCGCAAGTAAGTTGCGGAAGTGTAGATCATCAATGTGGATTCCCATTTTTATTTTGACATCTTCCATATGACGCATCGGGCGGCTGTGGCGATTGCCCAGGGCTGGGTAGCGACGATTTAACCATCGGCGGCTGTAAACCAATGGTGAGGTGTCGATACATAATCTACTGCTAGCGAAACCGGGATTTTGATCCTACTTCGCTGGCGAATCTTCCAAGGCTCCAAGCAGCACCTTTTCTTTGTGCTTATGTAAATTGTCAATGTGCGATAGCGCCAGCGTGGCAGTATGCCGTGACGCTTCGTCCCGGAAATTGGAAGCTAATTTAAAAAGCGAGGGCAGAGACTTTGTCCCGGAAAATCAACTTGAAGCTGCTATAAGCCGTCTGCACATTTCAATATATACCTGTATTCGGGTGCCGTAATGTGACGGCAAAAGGCGATTGCAGAGGTCCAGTATCTCACCGATGAATATTGTCGCGCGTGTGGTGAAGGGTGTCTCGCCCTCTTGAATCACTTCAATCAAAGCCTTTACGCGGATACTTAGCATTCCTGCTGAACACGACATCCACCGAGATTCAGCCCACCTCAAGTAATCCACTATCCACAAACGCAAGAAGAGCGACCGTCAGAAAATGATCGATGAGATTCATCCGGTCAACAGACAAAGATGACAGATTTTGGTCCTGCAAAAAATCATCATGCATGGTGACGTCTTGACCTTTGAGACCGCGTCAATCACACTGTTGCCCAAGATGAAACCAGATATTGACGGACAGCACTTCACCTAGTCGCCCGCTAGATAGAATTTCCGAACCCCATTGCGGTACTTTGATATGGAATATCTCGAACAGCATGTCCAGCAACAATTTCTTTTTGGCCAAGAAAAAGTAGTTGAGCCTAGCGCAAGAGGATCGACGCATCACGGTTGCAAACTGACCCTGTTCTCGTCAAAAGGCAGCCGGAAAGCATCCACAATGGACTTTATTCCCCTTTTGTCCTCCAAGCATAAGTATATCAATCCTGTGAGTCAACATTAGCTATTCTGTCGATCCCACCAGTTTCCGGACATATAACTCCAGTCCCCACCTGTCCATGACTTGAGCAAGGACACCAGAGCTTTCGCACAAGGAGCGAGTTTTTCTTCCTGAGACGGGCCACGCGTATACGCGTCCGTAAACTGCGATATTATCATCTGTAGCAGGTCTTTGGTGGTCAGGTTGCAGCGTCCCGGTCAGGAAGCCAAATGCACTCCCTTATCCTACCTCCAATTCTACAGACGGCCGCATGTACTGTCTCGTCCAATCCGTATCCAGAATGAATAAAACCGTTTTAACCAGCAGCTCCTGAAGATCTTTCGACCCTTCCAATAATGCGCTGAAGATAGTCCGTGTACCCCCCGCAAATGCTGCCAACTTCAAATTGCGGATTCCTAAATCCATTTCACATTAGAGATATAGTACTATATGTATTATACGCGAGCGTTCGTTTGCGTACCATATTCACAAATGGTCTCAACGCAGACGCCTCGAAATTTGTCATCCGGTTGTTCCGTAATTGCGACGATGGTTCTGATGACGCTCTGGGGAAGTAACTCTACACCTCCTCGGATGTCGATGAGTCCACGTACAAGCTTTAAGGCTTGTTCTCGCTCCACATCAAACCGTTGGTCTCGAGTGAGGGCTCTGACAATGAAAATGTCGATATGCGCATCGAACATAGCCTGGGCAATGGTACTGTTGATGACCATATGCCGCAAGGTGCGAAAGCCATTCGCCCTCATTTCTTTCGCAGGATCAACCAGACATACTCTCAAACTGTGCGAGGCCCACGTCGAAACCGTCAGTGGGTACGTCATCCGTTAGCATCCAATGCGGTGCGAAACGCACCTTTTCATAACTTCATGCATAGGTACGTGAGTTTCCCACTCTCCCACTGAGCGGGTGATCTTCAGCAGATAACTCATGCACTCCAGACGGGCCTGGGGTATCTCGGCCGGATTTCTCATGCGCATCAGGACGTCTGCCAATGTTTGAGCGATGTCTGCGGATACGTGTCAGGCTAACGGGGAAGAAGGGTGCGCAAAGGGGAGGCTTTCCTGTCAGGCAGCCTTACTGGGAGTGAAGGCATGTTCCGAACGTTTACTTTTCGTGTGTGATTGGGAACTCTCCTTCCGGTCTCGCATCATATTTGTCACGCTGGTACGTGCGCGAGGGGATCCCAGATCTATGTTATCCGGGGACCCCTTGGACTTGGGAGCTATGTGAAGTCTAAGATGAGCTTAATTCGCAGGAAGTCCGGTGTGCTCCCAACCCGCGTACCCGACTCGCGAATGTTTCTGTACATGTCCAACTGTTTAGTGAGGGCAGCGATATTTTTGTTCGTCTGTTCCAGTTGCGCAGCAACTAGATCCCTGCTTATTGTTGCCCCCTTCTGAGAAAATTCCGAAACCTTAAGCATGTTCTCCGCTCCTGAGAGCAGAAGGATGAGGGGGAGCAGCGAAATGGAAGTAGCATTTATAATGCAAACGCACCGGCTTTCATTTTGTATTCAATATTGAGTTGCTCTTGTATCTTGGCAATCTGTTGCAATGAATCGTCAGGCCAACCTCCCATGCGACAGAACGGAAGGGGGTATACCATTGCTCCTCTTTCTCTCATTCTCAGACGCGCCTGATCGTCCTCCTCGTAGTTACGTGACGGACGATGCTGTGCTCCTGGGGCCACTTCACCCCGAGAGAAACGAGTCTCTGCCATTACAACGCGACTTTTGGAAGATTGAAGTTGGGGGATGGAGGAGAAGGTGCCTTGGGCTGGTGTGGCTGGAACACGTGGAAGGTATCCACTTCAGATGATTTTATTCATGATCATGTTATTTCAAGGGGCTAATCGGGTCAATGTCCACTTCTCCTCTCCCTCCGCTTTGTTATACTGAAGGCGGTCATGCAACCTAGATGGTCTACCCTGCCAAAACTCTATGCGGTCCGGCACCACCCTATAACCCCCCCAGAAAGGCGGTCTTGGGATATCCTCCGTCCCGGCGAACCTTTCCTGCACCTTATGCTGCGAAGATTCCAACTCCTCCCGCCCGCCCGGTAATGGTTTACTCTGCGGGGATGCCCAAGCACCTAATCTACTTCCTCGTGGTCTCGATGCGTAGTATGCATCGCTCTCCTCTTCCTCCACCCTCTCAACCCTGCCTTCTACACGCACGCTACGCTGTCCCCATAAGAAGGTGAGGGCTGCAAAAGGGTTTTCATCCAACTCTCGCCCCTTTCGTGACTCAAAGTTTGTGAAGAAGATAAAGCCGCGCTCGTCATAGTCTTTTAGGAGGACCATGCGGGCTGAAGGGCGACCACTTTTAGAAGCCGTAGAGAGGCACATGGCGTTGGGTTCGACGCCAGGTACGGTGGTGCTACGCGCTTGTTTAAACCACGTTTCAAACTGAGCGAGAGGGTCAGGCAACGCATCCTTCTCGAGAAGAACATCAGCATCGTAGTTGAGGCGCATTGCGGCGACTTCGGGGTGATGGATGGGACCGTCTGCGGAGGTATGGCCAGAAGGCGGCGAATACAGGGCCATTGTTGAGTAAAACAGGAAGCGGCTTTGGAAGCAAGACGGAAAGATGTATGAACGGAAGCAATAGCAGCGAGATGCTCGAAGTACAGGCCTAACAGTGGACCAAGACATCAATCAAGGGAGGGTGTTGGATGACGGGTTGATCTGGTTGCAGTCGACACGCGGAGATGAGGGCCTGAGGCCGGGTGGTGGATCGCGTATTACGCAGGTCTTTAGTCAGCAACGCTCTCATTGGTCGGATGTGGGCTGAATTGCGCAGCTGAACCCCTGAACCCCCCAATTCAATTCCAGAGTGTTCCTTCCGTCATTGTTGTTCCTGTCCATCAACAATCGCTTCCAAACAAGCTCAAGTTGGTCCACCCGCTGTTTGCTGGAACCTCGTTGGAAACCCAACTCCTCTTGTCCTTTTTGCTGCCTGAGCTTCAACACTACCGCTGAAGAAGAGCCGCCTCCCACAGCTTGTTCATTAACTTGCTCACACAAACAATTGTCCACTATGACCGTCGATACTAAAGCTTCGGGTCCAGATGAGTCAAAAATGGTCCAACCAGACTTGAACGTGTTGCTGTCGTGCAGTTACTGCAAGAATCCAATCCCCCACATCGTGGAAGACTTCGCTGCGGGCGACCTGATTTGTGGGACCTGCGGTAATAGATACCCCGGTCGCCAGACTCTGAGAAGTCACTTTTTGAACTAGACTTCATGATTTTTGTCATGTAGGGTTGGTCCTCGGCAACCGCATCATCGACACTCGCTCAGAATGGCGTACCTTCGCCAACTCTGAAGAGAACGGCGACGACCCATCCCGTGTCGGTGCAGCGGGTGACCCGTTGCTTGGCGGTGCGGACCACTTGGATTCCACCGTCATTTCTCATCGTGACGGCAGCACCGGTCAATCTCGCGAGCTCAACCGTGCCCAGGGCAAAGTGGGCAACGTTAAGGCCGAGAAAAACCTGATCACTGCTTTCAAGAGTCTTCAGCTCATGGGCGAGCGTGTCCATCTGAGCAGGGTTGTCATCGATTCGGCAAAGCAGCTGTTCAAAACTGCTGATGACAGCAAGAAGTTCAAGGGAAAATCCCCTGAAGCTGTCATGGCCGCCTGCATCTACGTCGCTTGCAGGGAGAACAATGTCACCCGTACTTTCAAGGAGATCTGCGGGTTGACCAATGTTTCGAAGAAAGAGATTGGCCGCATCTACAAAGCGATTCACAGTGCAATGGACAAACCTGCCAGCCAAATCAACTACGATTCATACATTTCCCGGTTCATCTCGGACTTGAATATGCAACCGGATGTTCGCAGGGGTACCCTGAAGGTAAGGGGCCCTTTCCAGCGTGCCTTTTCCATCGATGCTTACATTCGCACTTCCTACAAGGTGACGGAACAAGTGGAACACAAAGGATTGTTGGCGGGCAAATCGCCAATCACCATTGTCGCTGCCTGCTTGTACTTCACCTCTCAACTTGCGTCCGAGCAAAACCACAAAAGTGCGAGGGAGATTGCCAGGATTGCGGGATGCACGGAAGCCACCCTCAAAAATGCGTACAAGCATCTATACGAGGCTCGTGTGGCGCTGGCCAAAGACTTGAACCTTCCTGGCTCGGTGGATAGGATGGCGGCCCCTTGAACCAAATGTAAGTCAATTGTAAACTGCAAGGAGCCTTGCCTCCTCTGCTTGGGAAAAGTGCCGGCAAATGGCCTTCTTTCATGTGTATTGACATTGAAGTCTCATGACCTTTGCCGTAGTCGCATCCCTTTTGGAAAATCATGTCGTTCTTCGCTTGTGGTTGGCCCAGACTCACTTTTTTCACACAAGCGTTTGTTGTATAAAGTTACTGCCATATTTAAAAATGCTTCAAAAAAAATACCCATGTCCGTAGTGAGAAAATAAAAATTAATTTGAAATTTACACCTTGGGGGAAAGCAATGTTTTATGTGGCCCGTGATTTTCGCTTCTTCCTTGATTGCGCGCGGCTTGCGGCGGCAGATAAATTTGCATTTTCCAACAATTGAAGATCCACAGCCATCTGGAACGGGTAGCCCAATTAGCAGCCACAGAAAGAGTTCTGCGCCAATGAAGACGAACCTTCTCGATTTTACGCTGCAGCTCCCCAGCCGCAACAGGATCATCGGCAAATGGTTCAAACGCAGATTTAAAGTTCACCGTAGACTCTTTCAGCTGCATATCCGTTAACGTTTCCAACTCCAACAGTGATTGGCGCACGCTTTTTTTCTCCGGGAACAGGACGGGCCCGATTTGCGACACCGCAATGAAGGCCACAATGAAGGATTCACGGAGCATGATCACTCTCTCCTGGGTAGTCCTCCATGGGAACACATAGCTAAGCGGATCAGCTTGACCCACCAGCATGCCCGCTTCCAGCGCGGCCATGGCGATAAGCCCAACGAATCGCCAGTAGCGCCCGAAATCGAGCTTGCCCAATATGCTGAGAACGCCCAACAGCAACGCAGATCCAGAGTAGAATGTCAGGAACCCGTTAAGGCTGGCGAGGAGATAATCCCGCTCGGTCTGACACCGTGCGCAAGTGAAGACATCTTCACCGAATCTGTCTGATTCGAAATATACTCAGGTAGATGTTCAAAGCGACTACTAAAATGCCAGCGCGATGTACCGTAAACCGCTCGCTTGTGTGGATCTTTAAGAACATCATATGCGAAACGAATTTTCAAATACAGGGCCTCTTGCCTCGCCCTCGCTTCCCCGGTTAACTGTAATGTCGAAAGTGTTGAGTAAGCGCACCGTCAAAGCACCTCATGTAAACTAAGCGGCCATCTGGTTTGTGACCCACCCCTTGCACTTTGTCCTACAGTCAAACAACGCACGGTCAGATCACCTTCGTTAAGGAATACGTGACGACGGGCCTCTTACAGGATGATACTGTAGTGACAGCGTACGATAATTCGACTTCAGCTCTTTCATATCGCTGCTCTGACTAACGCCCATGTAATTGTACAGATTTAAAGGCAAACCACGCTCGACCTAAACCGGAGCTGCTCGGTCAATTGATGACACGCCTAGCGGCTCGATATGTCAAAATAACCTCACCGACACCAGACAATACACCAGATACGATAAAACTACGCATGTGTAAATGATGTTGAAGTGCCTTCTGTAAGCTGAGCGATTACGACAAGGGATGTCAAGTATGAATCGAATGAATAAAAAATGTCGAAGCAAAATTACCTGCATCGCCTTGAGTTGGCACACGGCGTCTTCCATAGAAAAATCCATAGAAAACTTTGTTTTGGATGAACTGTGTCGCCATTTTCTGCAAAGAGAGTTGTTATCGAGGGTGACGGCAAAGAGTCAAGAGATCGCGGAATTTTACTCACTGGAGCGAACGTCCAAAACAGCATCTGAGATTGACCTCATGTCGTTAGCGACTGCTTTATGCTTATTTGAGGTTAAAGGCCCGCAAACCAACCTGTTGCAGAAATTCAGTGTTCATGGTGGGCGAGTGTGCTGGATGCAAATGCCAACGCGACACTCGGACACTCCGTCGACTTTTGGTCCTACGACGGGACGTGGCGCCTTCACCCACTTTCCCAACGATCTCTCCATGGCACCAGCGCTCTCAACAGCTGCCGCTCGGCAAAAGCTTGCGGCCTTGCGAACAGGCAGCACGGAGGTGGATCTCTCTTCTGCCCTCCCCCCACACTACGACCCCTCCGAAGTCCTCGCTCTCGGCAATCAACTCCTTGCAACAACCCTTCCTGACATTGAACGATTCCCCATCCTTGAACAAACCTGCATTGCAGCCCTCGACACCGGTGACAATGCAACCGCCAGACGCCTTCTTGAAATAATCGAAGCTAGCTTTCCTTTTGATTCGTCCATTCGCACCCAACGTCTCTATGGTCTCTTCAAAGAAGCAAACGAGGATTGGGATAAAGCCATCCAAATTTACGAGACTGCTCTTACGCAGGACGAGTCCAACATTGCCGTACGGAAGCGGCTTGTTGCTGTCCTTGCGGCGCGGGGGAGGAGAAGCGAGGCTATCGAGGCGCTGGTGACTCATGTCGATACGTACACGCAGGACACCGAGTCGTGGTCACAGCTTGCCAACCTGTATCTGGCTGAAAACATGTACCAGCAAGCAGCGTTTTGCGTAGAAGAGTTAATGCTCCAGAAGCCAGGGAGCCATTTGTACCATGTGCGTTACGCAGACATCCAAATGACGCTTGGGAAACCCGAGTTGGCGCTGAAGTACTATTGTTCTGCGCTGGATCTGTGCACGGATAACTTGCGGGCACTGTATGGGCTTCGAATTGCTGCATCAGCGGTGGCACGGGCAAGAGGCGACGGTGGAGGGAGGGGTAAATCGGGGAAGGCGGTTGCCGTTTCGGGGGATGTCAATGGGGCGGACCCTGCATCGGACGAAGTGGTGGAGGCGCTTCACAAGTTGGCCGGAGAGAGATTGGCGACTGTTTACGAGGGGCAGGGTAAGGGCGGCGCTGAACTCGCAAGCGTAGTGAAGACGTGGTTGCAGGCCAGCTGAATGTTGGGGCAATAGCAAGATCACCAACAACGGAATAAACAGATGCATGTGCGGTTTCATTATGTACAGTGATCAGTTGTAGCGACGCTCTTATGGCTTCAGGTGGCTCCAGCTCGTCCGAATTGCTGGAAGTAATGAAATGTCGTTGGTTAAAGAAACGGAAGTCCCGGTTTGAGAGACATAC
Organism: Borealophlyctis nickersoniae; assembly: GCA_027604605.1. Lineage (NCBI taxonomy): Eukaryota > Fungi > Chytridiomycota > Chytridiomycetes > Rhizophlyctidales > Borealophlyctidaceae > Borealophlyctis > Borealophlyctis nickersoniae. The sequence goes on along the minus strand of JADGKA010000079.1, from coordinate 32,522 downwards.
GTACAATCACGATTGGCTTTTTGTGTAAGATATATCCATGCACATCTCCCAACGCTCGCGATGCCAGCTCTACCGTTGAAAACTTGATGAAAGCTTGACCTTTCAGTCTTCCTTCAGTCATTAACCGGATGTCCGCACTGTCATTTTGATATCCCTGTCAGCCAATTGGAAGGTAAATCTCGTCAAACAGCCTCTTCCGCGGTACATTTTTACTCCGTATCTCCCGAAAAGTCCCAGAAGCTGCCCCTCCGTTACTTTTTTGTGACTCAGGTTTTTAATGTACAAAGTCGTGCTGGGGTTGCCTGGTGTGTAGCTTTTGAAGCTGCCAATTTTGACAATGTCTATATTTGCCCAAAAGTTGAGTTCACTCACAAATGCTCAACGTTGTCGGTCTAGAATCACCTTCTGTTGGCATGCGATTTTTTTGAACATCCTCTAGGGGTATATACGATCCATCTTCAGCATCAACACTAAGTCTTTCAACACTTTCAACATTTCCTTCCGATAATTGTGGTGCGGCAGATAGTGGAGGCAAAGTTGATGTTATCAACGACAATGGGCCCCTCGCCGCATTGTCGGAGCATGATGTGGATGGTGTAATTTTCTTTGAAGGCGTATTTAAATCAACTTCGCGGCGTGCTGGGGTGCCAAGTTTGACCATATGATTTGCAACGGGTACGAACTTGGCAGCGGATGAAGGCTTGCCACTCTGCCGTTGCTTTTTGTACAGCTGCGACGGACCGTTGTCCTCGTCACTGGACTCGAGCTCTGACTCGTCGCTTGCGAGCAAATCATCATGGCGTTTACGTTTTACACTTGGTGTTCGTGGTGGAAGTGGAGACGGCTGTGATATTGGCATGGGCGGTAGAAGCTGTGACGATATTCGTGAACCGGACGCCCGTCAAGCTACTCGTCATAGGAGCCACAACTTACCAGCGGAGGAACCGCGGTGACAGGCCCAAATGGGGGCGGCAAGTTCATCTTGTTCATCAGATGCAACACCTGAACATAAAGCTTCGGTACAGTGGCAATGGTATGCATGATATTGCTCATGATTTCGGGGGTTGGCGGGGGATATCGATAATGCAGATTGGGGTTCGACGAAAAATCCAAGCTAAAACCCGGAAAGGTGAGTTCAGCCAAGACAAATACTGACCTGGCTTTTGGCCTACCCGAGTGCGGGCGCAATCGGAGTGCTTTCGTTTGGTCCGCTGGGTCCATTTTTTGTGGTTGCTGTTGGGCTAACAGTCACTGATTGACGTTTCTGGGTGTCCGTCCTACGCCAAAGCGCAGTGTGAGTGCACCGCGATGTTTTGCTACCAGCGCCTGGTGCTGGATATTGGGATATCAACCTGAACTCCTTGGGATCGGCCAGCTCCGCCCTCACCCTCCTTCCCATAAAGGACAGTTGCTGCAGCCGCGTCATGGCAGCCAGCGCCAACTCTTTGGAAGGAAAACTCAGTAGAACAGTATCCCGCTGTCAACATAAGTGAAATGTTTAGCGAGGTCACTTCTTTTGGACCAAGGTCTTCCAAATTGCTCACCCGCTTGTCGCCTGCGCGCACGCCTGCGGCTCCAAAGTGCTGAAAAAAAGTCGCTTTATCTGTTCCATTGAGCAGTTCATCAGATGGCACGTTTCTGATAACTAGGATAGTTTCCCTCCCTTCCTGTGGAAACGGCGTTCGTTCGCTCATTCTACTGCAAGAAATGCGAGCTTGGGGGCAGCGAAAACCCCGGCTGTCACGTCCGGACAGCTGGACTTAGAATTCCCAAGCCTCAACGACGATTGGCTGAGAATTGAGGCTTGCCAAGGAGTCGCCCAAGCCCCGCGAAGCCCGCCCAAAAGGTTGCGACCGAACGTTGGTTGAACGGCCTTCACCAAGCGAAATCCGCAAGAGAGCAATTCCTTCCTCTTCGTGGTCGCAAAACAGGTATTGATGCAGGGTTGAGGATTGGGATATCAGCGGGCTGCTGGTTGCGAGGTCGAGGTTTTGTGTATTACGTTCATTGCAACCCCGCACTTTGCTGATTTTACATTTCGCCCCTTTGTCAATTCCCACACCTTCCCTTCCCATCCAACCGTTGATCCATCCATCCGTCCATCCGTCCATCCATCCCTTACTTCCTTTGCACATATATTCTGCTCTGTCAGACGCCATGGTCCGGTATGTGGGCCGGATCTTTGACGTCCGCTTGTGGTGGTAGACATGCTCATTCCATCGTTTACTTACAGCAAAACCGATTTCAACCCTGCCAAGTGTGAGTGTCCAAGACGGTGCGAGGTTGAACGGCACGTGGAGGACGGTGGGATGGCCGATCCGTGACCTAACGGCATAGCAGGGGGGTCAGGCTGCATATCGAGAATCGAGGACGGGCGGCGGCATGGCGACATTGACCTGAGAGAAGAGGAGCAGCTGGGAGGTTGAATTCTGAACTGGGAGGACAACGGCTATTGGACATCGGTGGAGGTGGATGTTGTTCGTCAGTCCATGCGGAGGGGTGTTCGGCTGAAACGGCCGTGTAGTCGGAAGTTGCGGTTGAAGGGATGCGTTTGTTTGCTGGTCGTGGGCTGAACCGTTTTCTGTTATTCCAGCCGCGTCGGCACGAGGCTCCTACCTCCGTGTTCATTTCAAGAACACTCGCGAGGTTGCCAAGACGATTCAGGGCATGAAGCTCCGTAAGGCTGTCTCTTACCTCGGAGACGTTAAGGAGCACAAACAGGCCGTTCCTTTCCGTCGCTTCTCGGGTGGTGTCGGTCGCACCGCTCAGGCCAAGGTCTGGGGGGTGACTCAAGCCCGCTGGCCCCAGAAGTCTGCCGACTTCGTCTTGGGTCTTTTGAAGAACGCTGAGAGCAACGCCGAGGTGTGTTGAGTGTTAACGATTGGAGTACAGGGCTGGCTTTCCCTTATGGCTTACGGATTTGGGTACCAGGCTAAGGGTCTGAACATCGATGACATGGTTATCCGCCACGTTCAAGTCAACCAGGCACCGAAACAGCGCCGCAGAACTTACCGTGCTCACGGTCGCATCAACCGTACGTATTGTCAATTGTGGCCTCCACCGGACCTTATTCCTTATCGTATGGTTTTCTTCCAGCGTACATGTCCCACCCTTGCCACATTGAGTTGACGATTGTGGAGGAGGAGAAGCAGGTTGAGAAGGAGGTCGAGAACAAGGTGCAGAAGTTGTCGAAGAGGAGGCTCGTGCGCCAGCGGACGAAGACCGTAGCTTAAAATGCTACTCGTTGTACATTGTGGCGGATGGGAATATATTTCGGCTCTCCTACATTTGTGGATTTTTTTGGCTCATCAGTTTTGTCCGGAAGATGCTGGATGCGAGTTGTCCAGCTGGCTTGCAGCGTTGTAGAAGCAAATGTGTATTGCCGACTCGGTACACACGGATGTTCGGAAGGGCGGGAACTCTGCGATCAATAGGAGCACGTCTGCATACTGGTGACGGGGGTTTGAACATCAAGGAAATGTCAAATCCAACGCAACCAAAATACTGCTTCGATCACTTCGTATTCAACATTCGCCCGTTCGCTTCACCATCGCTTCACCATACCTTTCCATGGTAAACGTTCGCTTCACCATCGCTTCACCATACCTTTCCATGGTAAACAGGGGCAAAAAAGGATTGATCAGAGTGGGATTCGAACCCACGCCTCCGAAGAGATCAGGGCCTTAACCTGACGCCTTAGACCAACTCGGCCATCTGACCAGATGTTGACTACGATTCACAAGCACCTTGGTGTGCGGGCTTGCAATTGCTTACGTAAGGTAAACAAACATACCGGGATCAATGATTCTGATTAGTGCTGAAGGAGAAGACAATCGTGGCAACTTTCTTCCGCAAAATGAAGCGCAACTAAAGTGAGCCATTTGCTTTATACTATGCTTCGTCCACCGCCTACTATCTTTAAAACAGGGTGAAAGTATCGCGAGGGCCGGTCCGTATCCAGTACGTGCCCAAGTGGATGAGACTAAAAGAAGCACGAGTTCTGGATGCACTCCCGCGAAGGAGATGGAGCCTGGCCACTTTCGGGTGTACGCGCAAAAGGTGTCTCAATACTAACGAATTTGCGCTTTCGGAGTTATTCCTCCCGAATGGCAAACAAACTGCGAGGTCACAAAATGGCGAGTGTCGGGGATTCCCCTCTCTGTTGCTCCCACCGGCTGGTTGAGGGTAACAGGCATGGGACATGTAACTGGAGCCTTTCCCAATCGTGTCGTGTACCGCGCGAAACCACAATCGACCGAAGTCCACAAGGGTTGATCTACTCTATGCGACAGTAATTTTCTTAAAGAGGCCACAAAGGGGGCAGAAGACAAAGAGATGATTTGCTAAATACATATGCACCAATGGGATTTGTAAACAGGTGGGCGTGCCGCGCTCCCAGTTTCGCAACACCACACGGATTTTTTTTTGAGGTTTTTCTGGCTGGGGGTATATAAATGGCGCCCACCCTCGTGAGTCGGTTCCCGTCCCACCACACACAATCGTCCCCTCAACTCCCAACCAGCTTCAGGCTCCCCGTTTCGCTCCCTCTCCGCTCCGATTCACCCGAGGCCTGCCTAAACCGTTGCAGCTCTGGGCATTCTTCAATCACATCCTTTCCCAGCCTTCGGGCGTACTCTGCGTCGGCAGCGGCAGGGTTCGCCTCCACAATAACCGTAAACCTTCCGACTTTGTGCACTTTTGCTTCCTGCGTTGTGGTAGTTGTGGTAGTAGTTGTTGAGGTTGTCGATACCGATAATGAGGAGGAGGTGGATGCACGGATTGGGTCGCTTCGCGGTGAACGAGTCGGGCGGAAGTATGTTGAGTCTGTGCTGCGACGTGAACTGGGCGGGGAAAAGAAGGTCGGGTCGAGGATGGTGGTGCGGTTTGTGACGGGACATATGGTTGCTGCTTCGGGAGGTGGGATCTGGCATCGGGAATCTTCTTCCTCCTCGTCGGTCCGGAACAGAATATTGAGTCGGGTAATTTCGGCAAATTCGCGGGCGGTGAGTCCGTCTGAAGCGATCGACAGAACATTGTCCTCATCTTTTGGTAACTCGACCACTAGAGCTGGAACCGGTGGCGATGTCTCCGGAGTCCGTGGTTGCTGATTTTCAATTTCTGAATGTATTGGGGCGTCTGTCTCCACTGTCGCTGCATCAATTCTCATAGGACTGACACACTTACTCCCCACCAACTTGTTTCGGATTCTGGCTGCCCAACCGCTGTCCCTACTTCCTTCACTGATCCCTCGATTCCGTCCGTGACGCCGCCTTTTTTTCTTGCGCCCATCCCCAATCGTTAGCCCTCCCCCGATCTCACATGCAGGTCGGCTCACTGCCGGTTCACTGCTAAATGATTCGATGCTGTGTGTTTCGCTGTCATGAGAGCGAAACATTGATAAGATGGATGTTACAGTCAGTGTACTGTTGGTCGTTCTGGTGCGTTTCACTGGCAGAGCTGGAAAGCCTCCAACTGCGGGTGGGGCTAGAGGCGGGAGGTCCCTCCTGAACTCTCTAGGAACAAGATTTAGAAGTCGGCAGAGAAGACAGCGAGGAAATCCTTGCAAGGTAAACTTCACAGTGAGACTCACCTTTGCACGTCCAGCCCCGCACGACGAGCACTTTCACCAGAGAGGATCGTGCCGGCCATTTGATATTTGTATAGTTTGGTTGGTAGTTGAGAAAGCCAAATCTCAAAGCAACACCGTGGAGTTGATGCTCAGAAACAGGTGACGCAGAGACATTGCACACGATGCGGCAAGCTTCGGCAAGGCACACCCAAGCGCGAAAGTGTGCGGCTTGTCAAAATCGTATCCCCCCTGTGAAAATAGCGATGGTGGTATACAGTCCAATATACGCGGCCGCGATTGCCAAGTCGGACGACGGGGCGTCGAGCTTGTGCCCGGACGGACACCGACTTTGTGGTTGAACCTTTGTATAAGCGCTGAAACACGCAAGATGAAAAGGCGATGAGGGAGTGTGGGAAAATGTCGAAGGCCCACAAAGCCCGAAGAAGACCAGAAGAGCACGACTCTCGAGTCGCATTTGATTGGTTCCAAGTTGCTGGGAGCGCTGGGCACAGGAGGCACCCTGGCACCTTGGCATCCGGTTATGGCTGGACTATCGATAAACGAACGTGGTCGCACAGAAATCAATTGAACCCCAAAACGGATTCATTGGGGGAAGCTTAAATAAGTTCACGGGCACAGTAAACAAACGCGTGAGACGCGCTACAGCTTGCTCATGACCTTATTCCTCGCAACTCAGAAGGCTTCTAATTGAGCAGACTCATTTTCTGAAAAAGTGCCAGTTACCATTAAGATTGGCACCTGGGATGTTACTGTAAAAGCTTTCTGATGCCTCCTGACACCATCGATGGACATTTCAGTAGTACGCGAGCATGGGTAAGCATGCGAAGGACGAAGACAACGTAGACGTGAACCTTGACGACTGGTTCGCAAAGCGAACCCACCTTATTTAGCTAGCCGTCCCGGCTGAATACATCCCACCATTGTCACCGACGCCAAACCCATTGTCGACCATCGAAGCTCACGCAGGGCGGTGTGGTGCGTTTCCCAGCATTTATCAGCACGAGGTGGAGCCTTTCGAGCTAGCCAAGAAGCACCGCGACAAGCTTGTCTTCTTGGCAGACCAGTGCATCAGAGTCCTCTCCCCAGCAACCTGTCATGGTTGTTAGATGAGTTAGGTAATTTGGCGGGTGCTTCGCTGCCCAGATTTGCCGCATCTGCTGGGCAACGCATTTATTGAGTAGGGACATTGGAAGGCTATAAAACAAATAAGAAGCAATCAAGATCTTCGACTTCATTGCTGTTCATTAGGCACTCACAACGCCCAGTCTACCGTATGAGCAAAGGCTCACAACAAATGGTTCAAATGATCAAAATTGGATAATTCTGTGGTACAAAGTCACTATAACAAACGGATGTAATCTGTCAAATAGTCTCGATATGCACATATATGCGTGCTGTACGCATTCTGCAAAGATCGTCACTTCACTCTGACGCATCTCCTACCGCCTCACTCGTCCATACTCCTGACAGCTTCCATGTCAACATTAAACCTCATTGTGGAGATGGGCGAGATGTCCTGTATTTCGCACCTACAGCGTTGAATAAGATCAAAATTTGTGCAATTCTTGCTCGTCGAACGTTGAATCATGCACTCACCTTCCAGGCCCCCGCCCTCGCCTCTCGCCTCCTCCATTCTGACCAATCCCTCAAAAATCCAATCAACCACCCTATCCGGCATCCACCATCTCAACAAACTCGTCACCTTTGCATCCAACCCAACCGAATACCGTGGCTGCGGGTAAGGGCTTGTCAGAGCGTGGACAATCGCCTCGGACGTAGACTCCGGGGTTGACGCGTAACGCGGGTGCGATATCGATGTGACGCTAGATATCGAAGTGGAGAGGGATTTGTAGGGGATTGACTGGGAAGGGGAGTCAGGAGGGGTGGGGAATGACGAGGCTGGCGGGACGAGAGTGCGTGATGTCGGAGTTGGCTGGGATTGAGATTCTTCAATAAGGCCTGCCAGGATTTTGCGTGAGCGATCGACTCGAACATGAACGGGCCGTAAGATAAACGCTCCTTACCAGGCTGGATGAGCGATACGGATACCCCCGAACGGTACAACTCCACACGCAAACTGTCCGTCAACGCTTCAAGGGCCTTTTGTTTATGTGAGCACAAGGGTTTGAGACCACAAGACACCATTATAACCATCCCATACCTTCTTTGAAGCCGCATACACGCCATTCATGGGCGCCGCTGCCAGTGTAGCGGACCCGGAAACATTCACAATCCTCCCACGGGATTCCCTTATGAGGGGCAAGAATTCTTGAATTATCTAATGAGTTTCGAGTTCAGCGATGTTAACTTCAATGGCAATTGCATTCACATAACATCTCAGAAGAAAGATGTTCTGCATCCTGAAAGCGTTGCCCAAATCCCTCAATTACTCACCAAAATTGGCGATATAGTATTTACAGCCAAACACTTCCCCATATCCTCCATCCTGACACATTCAACAGCCCCAGGACACGGCACTCCAGCACAATTCACAACGCCAACCACCTTCTCCCCGTTACTCTCGCAGTACCATCTGACAGTTTCTACCGCGTCCGTGATTTGAGATGGGTCAGTCGATTCCATGAGGAGAGGGAGGATTCGATGCGGACGCCCTGATTTGCGGTGAAGTTCCTGCGCCGTGTCAATGTTGGGAGATATGGCGAAGATGGTGTAATTTCTTTCAGCGAGGGTAAGGATTATATGGGAGCTTGATTTGTTTTTCGAAAACGTTAAAACAGGAAGGCAGGCCCACGTCGGCCTGTTTCAGGAACATCACCCTGGAGCTCTACCTACCCTATCGCATTCGGCGCCCCAGAGATAATAATGACGCCACTGTCGTGAACCACAAAATCAACTGGGTACCCGAAATATTTCAATAAACGAGCAAGGGAAGAGTGCGAGCATCTTTCCAGCCAGATGACGAGACGTGAAGAGTGGAGCGCTAAACGGTGACCACGCAGCAATAGTTTTGAGCATATTGATGTGACTGGGCGTGCTATGAGACGCGCCACGGTTCGCATGGCGATGGGATGGATTGGAAGGTGATGATGGGCTGATGGGCAGGAGCGCTCGGACACCGTTCGGACACATGCTTGGACGTGGCTTGAGCCCCGACCAGCCACATCGCGTCGCCGAGCCTATCTCGGCCCTTCATTTCTCGCTCCATTCTTTTCATTTCTGTCATTCCAAAAAGTGGAGGTTTTCAACGAGACCCCTTTATTTGATTAACCGGCTGGCCCCAGACAGAAATATGATGGTTGCGGTTGGGAAAGCTCATCCGACCTGTGATCCTCCGTGCCGACCGCAACAACCGCGGCCTTCCTTACTGCCGCCCCAGCAACGACCCATGATCCGCAAGAGCATTTCAAGCCTGTCCACCTCCAGTTCCCAATAATAGTTCCACAACCGCCACATTTCAAATCTCCTTGACCGGGGCCTCCGCCAGCAACAACCCAATCCATCAAATCAATAAAATACGCGTCACACGAAGCATCAGATGTAGGAGTGAGCAGAGCAACTTTGTACTGAAAGCCTTTGTCTCGAAGCTTCTTTCCGGTGGACTTTGGATGTAGCTGGATGTGCGAGAGGGGAACCAGAACGTGGTCGCATTTGATACACGAGAGATGGGGTAACGATGAGGCGGAAGGGGGATTTGCAATGCACTGAACGGTGGTAGGCATCCGGTCTGTGGTAGATGCTTTGAGAAAGAGCGAAAGGCGAAGGTAGAGCAAGCTCGTTTTGTCGACTTTGTGATCCATTTGGCCGAAGGCCACGAGTTGGTGCCAGAATCCGCGGTTCGGACTAAGAATGAATGAGTATTTGGTAGCAGGAACCACATAGGACGGCAAGTCTATCAAATATCACTGCCAATAATTCTCACCAGATTTTCCACCTCTTTTGCCGAACAAACTCCAAAGCCTTCTCCGCTCCCCATCCTTTTTCACGCATTACGTATGCGGTAATGATGGTCCCGGAGCGGCTCGCGCCCTTCTGACAATGGACTAGCACTGTTCCTCCCTGATCTATTGCACTCCTTATCCAGTTAAGCGTCTCATCAAAGTGGTCAATCAGCATTGTCCAGTCGCAGTCCCACGCAGGTACTGTGTAATATGTCAGACCAGGGTCCGACTCAAAGTGAGGAGGAATCAGTTTTGCAACAATAACCACATGTGTTATGTTTAAGTGGGCTAAGAGTGATCGGTTCTGCGAGGCTTCTCTGCTGGAAGTATGCCAGGCTGTTTATTGACAGCGCGCGGGCAACCGTCTGTGAAGCGCCCAGACCTACTCAGAGATGAAGAGTCCAGGCAAGATTTCCGCGTAATGTGCAGACCATTGCTGGAGCGTGGCAGTATCGATGATTTCGATGCTTTCGCCTTCAGTTTCACGTACTGGCAGGTAGTCCACAGTGGCAGAGAACATGGTGAAACGCGCCAAGAAGTCCGGACGCGTCGCCACATGCCAGGAGAGTCCGAATCTTACATTTGTTCCAAATTTAGCAAATGTGGTGGTATGAAGGGGTGGCTGTGGCGCTGAACTTTGCGCGTCCGGATTTCAACGGCCGCAACATGGCCGTCGCTCCGTCCCCAGAATTCAACTCCATTAGACCTTCAATTCAACCACGATGGTCCCTTCAATGCTTGCGATCCTGGCACTGGCTGTCCCCTATTCTGCCTCCGCCCTTCCTACACAGACACATACTCTCCTTGTTCGCCAGGCCACAACCCAAGTCACTCACGATGGAGCTCTGGCCTGGCTGAACTGGCCGTGGATGTCGGCCCTTCCTCCTGTCATCCAACTTCATATTCTGTTTCTCTTCATCTTTGCGGTTTTTGTATCTATTGTCCTATCTTTCCGGTTTTGGGGTTGTGGACATGAAAATGGATGTTTATTGCCGTTCAGAATGTTATCCACGGTGAGTGTCCCCAACATACATGTCGTTACCCTTCGTTTAAAATGATCAGGCCTGACGTTCAGTTCATATTCCCGGCCTTCGTTAAAAGGTCATGCATGAAGTTGGACACGCGATCGCTGCTTTGTCGACCGGCATGCGACCCTATGCCCTGAAGATCTTGGTAATGATTTGAAAGGCCTTTCCGTCTTTGGTCGATACTGTATCGACGGCCTCACGTGTTCCGCTCTTGCCTGCACCTTTAGCCACCAGGAGATGCCCAAAAGTACGGCTGTAACGGCCGCTGTGACTATGAAAGTTTGCACCATCGTCGCCCGTGTTGCGGACATAACGCTACACGAGGGTGGACGGCTTTCTGGGGCAACCTTGGTTGCGCGTTGGACGGAGCCATTCTCAGTGAGTGTCTCGTTGTATGCACTTGTCTGTGTTGGTCCATCGCTCTCTCGTAACACTAAAGTCTCCATGCTTCATTACCGCAGTTTTTGCGTCTTTCTCTTTGGCACTGACTCAAATAGCAACCATACTCCTCGTCCTCCTCATTCTTTACGCTTTCTACCTTGGTAACGTGCAACAACATTCTGCTTTCATTTTTGCGTGAGCACCAACTCATGTATCTTCTATCATTCTTTTTCATTTTAGCGTGCAGCGGCATGGCGCGGTACAAAGCAAAGGGCGGATACGGAATCGCCATCTGGATCCTCCTTTTCTATGCCGCTGTGCTCGTCGGTCTCGTCGCTTGGTCTTGGAACGAACCTGATTCCATCAAAAATGTTTTTGGGGAGGCCAAACACAACTTCTTTGAGGTGTCTCCCAGCTTCAAATTCTCTGATATCTGGACCGGCCGTGTTCTTGTCGCTCTTATGGCGTTCCAGGGGATTTTGAACATTGTGTATAGTTGCCACAGTGTAATCACGAAGGAATTGAGGGCGGACACTTCGGACTTGCACTCCTTTGACGAGGGTACGGTTCTGCGCAATGGTTTAGTACGCCAGATCCGCGCCATTAACTCTTTACATCTCCAGCATGCTGCTGCACTTGCATTCAAATCTGGGCAGCCATGTGGTTCGTGATTGCCGTGGCGATGGGTTTGCTGGCGATTTACTGTGGAACTGTATTTTACCACTAGACCCACCTTAGCCTACGTCGGTTAGTACGCATTTTGAACCATATATGTAGATGGTGGGGCTACAAACTCTTTTGGTGTACATAACTTTATTGATTATATCGGTCATTTGTCAAGTATAATTATTTCTGGTCAAATTCCAGTATTGCGTGGGATGGCCTGGATGGACACCCACTTGGACCATTGCTATGTCCGGACCTGTGGGCCCGGCTTCCCGAGGAGCAGGAGGTACACTACCTCAACCGAGACTTTGAAGAGCACATCCGGTCAAAAATCGACACGGCCACAAACCGTCTTCGCAATCTCGCAGCTTCTCGCATTTGCCCACGCTGACTTTTGTGACCCTTCAAATTGCTGTGCGCCCAGCGGCATCCAACTTCCACAGTACCACTGTTAACCCGCATCCACTCCCTGAACGCTCGCATGAAAGAACAGTGGGATGTGCAAAGTATGTGGCAATGAAATTCATAGATAATGGGTGAGGTGTCTCTAAAATCTAGCGAAACGAGGAACCAGCCTGTTTTCGGCCATTCTTTAAAACGAAAGAGCATCCCTGATGTCATCCAGCATGATCGAATAATCAAGAAGAAGACCTAGAAGGACCCCGGCTGCAAAAATGGGGACAAAGATTGAGGAAGACACAAAAGCCGTTTTCCCACACTGATTGGAATACCTACCCAAAATGAATCCAACTGCGATGAAGGCGCCAGCTATCTTCCATCTTCCCGTGCCCACAACCACGACATCCCTTCCTCCGTTCTTTTCCTCAGTCCAGACTTCCTCTCCCCGTACCTCTTCGTTTGCACCCTCCTCTCGCTCCTTTAACCATCTCTCCGCCTCCTTCGCCTTATAGTCATCCAACGTCTTCAGATACGCCTGTACCTTCGCAATCCCTTCCTTCCGCGCCTCCCGCACGGGTGCAACCCCATCGCTATCAATGGAGTCAAAGCGATCCATTAGCCGCATAAGCCCTTCCTCATAGTGCGCGAATTTAGGATTGCGCAGTAGGGGGAGGTGGGGTGGACCATCGGGTATTGACGGTGGATTGAACAACAGAGGCGTGGAGAGGACAGACGCTTCTTGTTCGGTTACGAGGTTGTTCAAATCAGTGGTGATGCGGCGGATTTGGGGGATAGCGGGGTGCGGGCGGCGAGCTGACGGAGCGGTGCGGGCTCGGGGTGTCGGTGTTGGTGAGGAAGTCTCCTCTGTGGGTTTGTCAGACTTCCGTTTCCTGCGGCCCATTTTTTAGGATTTTGATTAAATCTTGCTATGGCAATGGAAAAGGAGGGCTGGAGTCGGGCGGAGCTGGCCAAGGCCTTGAACGCGAGCGAGAGTGCGGGTCAGCTCCAAGCACCGCGCAAACCCAAACTCTCCCCCTCCCCAGATCTCCCACTTCGCGAACAGTTTTTGTGACTCGACCAGCTCAACAGCGACACATACACGATATGGTCGAACCCCCGATTGTTGAATATGATCCGCACATGTATTTGGAGGATTTCATTGCAGGTGTGTATGAACAGGTCCTTCGCACGCCACGCGAACCCACGTCCGTAACCCCCTCGCACAAACTTTTCAGGAGCTCAGAAGATGGTTCCCGAAGTGAGATGTATGCTAGACCAGCTCAGCGATAAGGAAATCCAATTGCAATGTATGTACCCGATTGGAAACCCGCAAATGCCTTTCATTAACGCCAAATTAGCAATCGAGAAGAAAACGTCGAGTGCTGAAAAATGGATGTGGGTGCAATGTGGCACGACATTATGTACCATATCAGCTCATACTAACATACTCACATAGGGACGAATACTGGTCGACCTGCTCCAGATACGAGGAGGAAACACTCCTAAGCAATCTCTCAAAAGATCACGTTCGCGCCAAACGCATTTCCGATGAGAGGATCACGATCGCGACGAATGCGCTGAACTTGGTAATAGGGGTTCAGCGTTAAGCGCATTTCTTTGCGCCGAGCCTCATGTGGTTTGCACCACAGGTGGAACTCTACCTGAATCAATTGCAGGAAGATTTAACAACAATGGGCGTCGATTTTGACGCGGAGCCTGCTTCGCGCGAAAGCAATGCACGACGCAAGGGGGCCAGGTACATCTCGTTTACGCGAGAAATGTGCGCCAGGCGTTTATAGTATTTATAACGGAGCAGCACTCCAGAAGATGATGAACCAGATATGCTACTAGAGGATGATGACGATAAGGAAAATGAGAGCGAACCAGTTTATTGCTTCTGTCGCGAGGCATCCTATGGGGCTATGGTTGCCTGTGACTACCAGGTATCGTGGAGATTGCGACCGGCGTTACGCGAAGTGATGAAGGACATACTTACCGTAGTCGCGCAGAACTGTCCCTACGAATGGTTTCACTATGGTTGCGTCCGTTTGCGGGCGCCACCCAAAGGTGAATGGTATTGTCCCGCTTGCGAGTTAAAATTGAGGGACGAACAAATGCAGAACGAGATGGACAAGAAGTCGCGCAAGTTGGGACGTGAGAGTGGGCGTCGCAAGTGATCCGCCCGTATTCTGTACAGTGGAAGGATATATTTTAGCATCATTTAGTTGTATAGCATTTATTTTATGACATCATATTTCCTGTATTCCCATCGTCGTGCTTGGAAACTCCTCCTCTTGTTGATAGTTACGCTCTTCACCAAGTGACAAAGCGGACTAATATTTAAATTTATACATGTATTCGTTATCATAAATCTACTTTCGTCTCTTATGCTTTGCCTTGCTTTTGAATGCCTTTCGACTTTGCTGTTTTCCAAGCCTATGATCCCGCTTCTTGACTTCCTTGTCTTTGCCCTTCGGTACGGCCTTCCCTTCACCTCGGCCCTCCTTGGCCTTCTTCCCCTTCACAATTTCAGCGTCGAAGCCAGTGCTGCCTTTGTGAACTTTGGGTTTTGGCGCAGCAGACGGTTTGCGTTCCGCAATCTGCTGTATCTTGGTCGGGCGAGCAGCCGTTTTAGCCGAGCGCGCAGATCGCTTTTGGGCGGTTATTTCTTTTACATCTTCTTCTCGAGACATTCGGAGGCGCTTTTTGTGACGGGAAAGACCATCAAATTTGCCTCGCTTCGGTTTCTACATGGAAATCATGTCAGCATCACATCCCGACGAAAAATTGGCATTGGGTCTGTCTCACCTCTTGTACAGCGGCGGCCTTCCGCTTCTGTCCCGCCTGCGGCTTCTCGTCATCTTCATCCATTTCAAGGCCGAAATCAGCGTTGTGCTTCGCTAGCCCAAGCTCTGACGCCACGCGAAGATTAGCGCGCGTTCTCTTTACCAGAACTTCACTACCGCTAATTCACCTTTTGATTTGGCCTTGTCCGCTTCACTTTGGAACCAAGTCTTTGCCGGACGGCCGCTAATCTCATCCGCAAACTTAATGATGTTACTGGCCTTAGTCACCTCCATCTCGGCCTTCTTCAACTCCTTCTCCTCCTTCTCCTCATTATAAATATCCTTCACGGTATCTGTAAGCTTCGCGATGCGCTTCTCATACTTCTGTACGACCTCAGCTGGAACAATCCGATGCTTGACTTCATCCCGAGAGTTTTTGAGGGCAAGTTTGAGAACGGATCTATCTGATTCTCCGACTAGGGAGACGGCTCGACCACTTTGATCCGCACGAGCTGTTCGCCCAACACGATGGACGTACTGGGCGTAGTTGCGAGGCATATCGTAGTTAATGACCTGGGAAACGAATAGCATGAGATGGAGATATTTTAAGTATGGAGGTTCACGCGAAGTTTATTCACCGTTTTGATTCCCGCAATATCTAGACCGCGGGAAGCCAAGTCTGTAGCTAGTAAGAAGTCGACTTTCCTGTCCCGGAAGAGTTCAAGGGCTTCAAGGCGCTGCTCAGTTTGGACAGGCATGGGTTAAATCCAACGAATTGGGCAAATTGCCGCTATGTTCCACATCTTACCTGCAACTGCGTTAAGTTCCCGTGCAATTCAGCTGCCTTCAACCCCAGCAGGCCAAATATAATCTTCATATGATGTGCAGCAGCTTTACTTCTGAAGAAAACGATGGTCTCTGTCTTATAGGTTCGAGAACACAGGGCGGCAAGAATAGCTGGACGGGCTTCTTCGCGGTGACCCCTCACACGAATGAACTCTTGCACGAGCCGACTGGCGATTGAGCTCGTGCTGTCCACGAAAAGTCGGACGGGCCGATTGAGAGACATTCTGATCAAATCGTCAACCTAGGTTTCCAAAAAGAACACGAAGGATCAGATCCAGTCGTCCCCCGTCAGCTGTCAACAACGTTACTCACATTATCTGTCATCGTAGCAGAGAATAGCATCGTCTGACGAGATTTGGGAGTATTTTTGATAATTTCGTTCAACTCCGCGGCGAATCCATCTTCCAACATTCTGTTCAGGGGCAGGTCAGTCAGAGTCCTCCTCGAAATTCCGCTTATCATCAACCTCTCAGAGGCTGCACCTACCGATCAGCTTCGTCCATAATCAAAATTTCTATACTGTCGAGGTTGAAAGATGGAGAATTATGAATATGATCGATGAGACGACCAGGCGTTGCGATGATGATATCGGGACGCTTTCGGAGCTCTGCTTCTTGCGATTTGGTCGACAAACCACCTGGAAACGGTTGAACGTTTGCCGTCAGTTCACCATTTAATTGGTTATCGAGTTAATCATTGATGAGGCTTCTTACCGACACACAACGCCGACTGGATATCAGTGAACTTCGCCAAGTTTGAAGCCACAGAATGACATTGAGCGCCCAATTCACGTGTGGGAACCAAAACCAGCACACGGGTAGTCGCCACATGTTTGGGTCTAAAAAGCAGTCGCTCAAGCACAGGAATGATGAAGGCAGCGGTTTTCCCGGAACCTGTGACAGCGGAACCGCAGATATCCAATCCCTGGAGGGCAATAGGGATGGTACGACTCTGGATGGTCGTCGGTTTCACAAATCCCATGGCAGCAATACCCTTCAGAATCGGACGAGAAAGACGCATTGACGTAAATGTTTCTGTTGATGCGTCATCAAGGGGTTCTGGGGCCGCAGCGAAATATTCAGCTTTGCGCTAAAGGAAGTGAATTATGATTTATATATGACACTAGTCGTGACCTTCAAAAAGATTTGCAAAGGAGCACCTTGTTCTGAACGATATCCTCGGGGTCTTCTCCGTCATCGTCACTTGCCTCTGATCGGCTCCTTTGCCCCTTCGCAGACGTCACCTCGTCCTCCTCATCATCGTCATCTGTTTCCCCCTCCTCCTCCCCCTCACTCTCATCCTCGAACGCGCTCAAGCCCTCCTCATCCTCGTCGGATGACATCGCAGCAAATTCTGCCGCATCCGATCCTTCCGCGTCAGAACCCGCTAATTCCTCATCATCATCACTACCATTGCCTCCTTCAAAAATAAACTCCCCGTCTGACCCGATGCTCACTTCTGCAAAAACCGAACAGTCAGTGGTGAACACAACAAACCAGGCACTCACGTGCGGTGAACACAACAAACCAGGCACCCACGAAACATACCTCCCCCGTCTTCCACCTCCACGTCTTCCTCTTCCAAAACCTTTCGCTTTTTAGCTGCCTTTTTCTCCCTTCCCTCGCCCGCGTGCACTTCTTTTCGTTTCCTCTCAATTTTATCGTCAATTGATGTAACTGATGTCAGGGTCTGGAAAAGAACTGAGTCTAAAAGCGAGATAACGAGGCACCGCGCCAGACACGCACCTTCATCCCACTTTTGATAGCAGCCTTAGCGAACGTGAAGTCCCATGGATGCCCCGGCCCAATAGAGCTCAGACCGCCGTCCACCTCGAAGGAAAACTCGGGATTGAGCTCAGCCTCCTCTTCCACTGTCTTTGGTGCTTCCGGCGTTTCAGAAATGCCCTTCTTTGCCGGACCAACAGTTCCGTTCGTCTTTGTCGGGAGGGACAGCTTCCCATTTTGTCGTGTTTCAGCGGGGCCAGCTCCTTTTTGCTCCTTTGCAAGTTTCTTCGCCGCCTTCTTTTCTTTCTTTGTCTGCTTTGCTACCGATTGTTCGACAACTGACTGCAATAAAACTGAATAAAAGAAGATTCCTTTCAGGTCGAGGTCCAACGCTTAACGGTCTCCGTACCTTTTGAACCTCAGGCAGAGCTTCAGGTGCTTCCACCCCGTTGTCGACCTCGTCGTCCTCCCCGTCGTCAATGGCGGGTACATCGTCGTCGTCTTCGATAGTTCCCAAGCGCAACGGGTCAAAGGGCGCCTTCTGAACGTTTTTGATAACCATCTTCGCCAGTTTGTCGTGTTTCGCACCAAAATGCGGACAGCTCGCCAAAAATAAAAAAACATGCTTACTCCATCTGCCAATTACTTAGCAGTGCTTGGCGTTTACTTAGCAGATGCTTGGACTGGCACATCCGGAGACGCGTTGGAGACGCGTTTTGGATGCTCACTCAGTTGGAACAGTTGCGCCTGATGAAAGGGGCTTCTGAGAAGGTCTTGGCGAAATTTATACGTCAGCATCTTGAGGTTTCTCAGAGGAATGCGTCGTGATTTATTCGGAACAACCAATTCATGGCCAGACTGGGCAGAGGACGGAATAGAAATGCTCAAATGGCCCATTCATTTGGGAACACGTAGGGTATTCACAAACCCGCGGCGCGCCGGCAATTCATAATCACAGCCGTCCGGTACGTCCTCAAAAGCTCGCCAGATCCATTTCCAACCCCCGCGTAACCCGTCGATTCTCCAAAATGTCCCTCATAACACTCCCAGAAACCATTGAGCAAACTGTATCTTCCACCCTGGGTTTCCTCAACCAAAACCCTGTTGTGAGCGCGGTGGCCACCGTCGCTGCCTTGAGCGGGTTGTATGCACTGGTATGTTCCGCCACATGACATGTCCCCTCCTGAGCTTCTCTCCCATCTAATGCGTATACTCACTGACATTTGTAGTACCAAGTGGCCTTCCCCGCCACAAATGTCCCAAAACACCCAGGCGGGCTCCCCATCGTCGGCGCCTTTTTTGACATTCGCAAATATGGAAAGGACCAAACTGTATATCTTTATTTTGAAAAAATCGCGAGTGAAGTGGGTCCTATCGGCCGGATTCAAGTCCTTTGGAATGATCTGTATCTTGTCACTGACGCGGTTAGTGAGAGATGTAAAGGCGTTTACTGCCATGACTGCGCGTTGATTGAATGTTTGTGTGAGCAGGCTTTGATGAAGGAAATTCACGGCGATACGGAGAGGTTTGGGAGATCTCCAAACGGTGTGGCGATGTTTGGGTATGGATTTCTGCTGTTTCGAGTTTGCACTTGTCGTACTTGAACGGACTCCGTTTTTTGTTGAGATCTCATTTGAGTGTACAGACTCATTGGCAAGAGTACCGTCATCACTTTGGAAGGAGAACATTGGAAGAAGCACCGGTAACTCTCCCGCGAATTATTGCCTGCATGAAACTAGAATACAATACTCACGAATATCCTATGCCGTTCCATCCCACTTTCAGCAAAGTCATATCCACCGCCTTCACAAACTCGCATCTCACAGCCTCCATCGCCGAAATCAACCAAACCATCGACTCCCTCTTCACCATCTGGGACGTCGCCGCCGCCTCCGACACTCCCGTCGAAGCCTACACGGACCTCTCTACCCTCGCCCTCGAAGCACTCGGCCGTGCCGTCCTCGGTGTCGACTTTGCCCTCCTGGCCCGCCGTTCCCCCACATTCGTTTCCGGTACCAGCAACGGCGTGGAAAAGGCTGGCAAACTCCTCGACGCCATCTTAGCGGGTATGACTCGCCGCACCTCTGCGGGACCTCCAAGCGTGTGGGGGTTCATCAAAGACGGGTTGCAGGATGATGTTGCAGAGATGAGGAGTATTGTTACGCGGGTGATTGAAGAGAAACAGGGGGCGTTGGGCAAGAGTAAAGGTGGGAAGGAGGATTTGCTGGAGAGAGTTTTGAAGGATACGGAGGTGAGATCTTCCTCCTTTTTTAGAGCTCTTTATGTACGCGCATCTAAAAGTCGTTTCTTCGGACGAAGAATCTCCCCATGGAAGAAATTGTGGACAACATGGTCCTCCTCTTCATCGCGGGACAAGACACATCCGCCAACACCATGGTCTGGACCCTCCTTCTCCTCGCTCAACACCCAGACGTCAAAGCCAAAGTCCAGAAAGAAGTTGAAGCCGTGCTTGGGAAAAACGGTGTGCCGTGTTCCACCGCGGATGTTCACGCTCTCAAGTAAGGGCGGCCGTTTGTGGGTCGCGACTGGAGTCCTACAAAGAGCGTAATGTGTTTTTGTATTAGGTACCTCGACGCGGTCGTGAAAGAATCCCTGCGTGTCCACTCACCGGTACAAGTCACCCGTCGCGGATGCAAAAAAGACACAATCATCGGAGGGAAATGGCGGATTCCGGCTGGCGTACGTAGTCAACCCTCTTGCCTTTCTCCTTTCCTTTCAGTCACATCTTTTTTTCTTTCGCAGGCCGACTTGATCATAAACCAACGCAACGCCATGCTCGACGAAAAGTACTGGAAAGACGCACACGAGTTTCGTCCTGAGCGATGGTTCGAGGAAAGCGCCGGGCGTAACGCTGCTCATATGCCTTTCGGAGGCGGTCCTTTTATTTGCGTGGGCATGCGGTTTGCCAATTTGGAGATGAGGGTGGGTTGTTCACGGCATGGCACCATTGTTGCGATCCATAATGGGATTACAGTCTCAAGGTTCCTTTTTCCTGAAATAGATGGTGCTTGCCCGCATAATCCAATGCTACGACTTCACGTTGGTACCCAACCAGAACTTGCAAGGCATTTTGACCGTCACGTTTGGATTGAAGCATGGATTGCTGTTGAATTTGAAACGGCGTTGAAATGGGGATTTTATTTTGACATCGCGATGGGGTTGAAGCATGGATTGCTGTTGAATTTGAAACGGTGTTGAAATGGGGATTTCCAGAATTCTGCGCTGGTCGCAAGGCATAGCACACAAATATATCTCATATGGAAATTTGACTATGGGATTGCTGTCTTCAAGTTACTCATAACAAAGTCCACCCAGAAGCGAACACGACATCACCCCAATGAGTTCAGCAAACCGACGTAGCACATCTGGATATTTCCTTCGCACAACGCACAGCAAATCACATCATAGATGAGTTCAATACATCGTGGGTGGTCTGGTCAAGCCACTGGACGGGATTCCCGTCAACATGGACTAACTGCATTGATATCCATCAAATGTGAGCCGGAAGGGAAATGGGGCGACGTAGTGCCCTGACCAGTCCAAAGGAACGGATGCATTTGTGTTCACTCAAGACGTATTTTGATTCTCGGGGAACGCGCGGATGTTTCTTGCCCTTCTGTTTTATCACTTTCCCTAAAACCCTCCCTAAAGAGCAGGCAAATAATATTCGTCGCCTACTCTTAGCCGGCGGACACCATCTGTAGGCGAGTGGACTTTCTATGCCGGCCGCAGCAGGAGTCAGGTGCATTGTACAGTCTCTCACCCACTTGTCACCTTCCAGGACAGTCTTCCTCGCCCGGAACCATAGCGTATCGCCTTTGACGAAGTGATGTACCCTGCTCTTTGACCCCTCCTTGGTCTCTTTCGGTACGCTTGAAAGACTCAGGATTGGTGCAAATGTGTCCATTTTTTTGGCCAGGGTGGGTGGTTTCTTTGGCAGCTGCAGTAAATCAGCCCTCGATGGGAGAATTCTGTAAATATTGGGATGACCAGCCAAACTGCTTGCCCACTAGTTGCGCTCCGAGCACCACAAAGGACGGAAACGGCAAGAGAAAGCATCTACTTATGAGGCACGCGCGACTGCGCGCGAAGCATGCAGAGTCAGGCCCAATGTCCGAAAGTTCGGATGCGTGTCTTTCCTTCGAAGATCGCACTCCTCACTCTCCCCCAATAGTCCCAATGACGGTCGCATGGTCCCCCATAAGCATACCACATATCACCGTGCAGCCCGACTTTCCGCTGGACATTGGGGATGTGGCCGCGGGGAAGGTTCCCTCAGCATCGTTTTGGCTGTCTCTTTATAATCACGATGGTGGGACTTCCAAACCAAAAATTCTGCAGCGCGAAACCTGTGCGATATCCTTAAATCTAGGGCTGTCTCAGGGCGTCCCTCCAATCATATTAAAGTATCAGTCCGTCGGGGTGCACAGGGAAGCATGTGTCTGGATGCTGGTGACAGTGCCAAAGTTGAATTCATCAACGGGGTAAGCTGTTCATTTAACCAGTCTTATGGGCACTTCTTAACCTGGTGCCAAAGCATTCTTTTGCTCTCCTGAATGCCGATGGATCACGCACAATTATAAGAGCACCCGACCTTTCATTTAATGTGCGCCAAAAGGTATGGCCGCCGCCTCGTTTACAATATGACTCTTTTCGGCCACTCTGACATATGTGGTGTAGATCAATGTGCTCGCCAGTTCTCCTGGGGGAGAGCTTGTTGTCGTTGGTGGGGATGATGGTTTCCTCAAAATAATGGACCGCGGAGACGGATCTGTGCGAGTAAGTCTTAGCACTAATGGTGGAATGATGAAATTGCTTAAGTCTGAACGCGCACAATTGAGCGTAGAGGGACTTGATTGGGCATGTTGGAGATTTGACGACCGTGCGATTCTTCCCTTCAGGCCAAGTGTGTACATTCCTCTCGATTTCGCATTGTAGTGATTGACTGGGTTTGAATGACCGTGCACGTAGGTGATTTTGAGTGGGGCGACGGATATGCAGCTAAAGATTTGGGGCATTGATGGCAGCAATCCTGTGACTCTAAAAGGGCATACTCGAGGTAAGCACTCCGATACATGATGGCGGCTCAACATATATAATTACGCTTTTTCACTTCCCTAGGGATTTGTGATTCTGGCATCATTGATCGTGGCCGGAATGTCGTATGTGCGTTCTTGTGGGAGATTTCATCAACTTAAGCATGCTTCGATGCTGACTCTTGTGGATGAATTTAGCATGCGCCAAAGATGGGCAGGTGCGATTATGGGAAAGTGCAACAGGCGAAACGATTGCCATCATTGGGTCGGAATCAGAGTCGCTTTCTGCGATGTCTCTTGGGGAACTGTCAGAAGGGGCCAATGATTCAACCGAAGGTAAATGAAGACCATGTATTCGCTGATATAGCCTGTTGCCCATCGTTCCGTTTATTAGGCGACAGAGAAGTTGGCACTTCGGGCAAGGTTCTTTTCGTAGCCACAGATAAGGGTCGAGTTTTGGTAAGAGTCCTCATTGGTGACAATTAGGACGCAGCATTTGACCCAATCCCACAAAGGGTTACAACTTGGGCACGAAGCAACAGGTAAATGTATAAATGTATTACGGAGCAGTGTGGAACGTCTGTTCTGCTAGGATTAACCTATCGATTCGCGAGAAGGTCTTGTCGCTGCAATCGATTTCGAAGTCGCCGTTGACGGCGCTGCACTTTGAGGGGCACCGCAAATTGCTCGTTATAGGCTCGGTATGTGTTTAAATTTTGTCCTCACCTTTGCCACCGGAAATTCATGCGGACCTCAAACAGCGCGATGGTTTGGTTGAGCTGTACGACTCTAAGAACACAGGGTACAATGCTGTCTGGGAGTTGCATGTAAGTTGCAATCGCATTTTCTCACTAGATCCACGCCTTGTCAGGACCCCGATAGCGGCTTTCCGAAGAAATCGCGCTGCCATCTGTGCCGTGCGCATTTTGCCGGCACCCACTGGGGATACGGTTCACTTGATTTGCGTCACCGGTACGGCCATCGGCTCAATTATCCCAACATTGGCAAACTTGCCTCATTTCCTTCTTTCGCAGCCGAAGGGTCGTGTTTTGAGTGCCGAGTCAACCAACTTGAGTCCAAAATCGGAGGACAGCTTCCCACACCGCACGTAACGACCGAATATGTTGGTGCGGATGTGGAGCCATTATTTGGGCTCGATATTTGTGGCTCACAGATCATGACGGGCGGGAGAGAAGGCGTGGTTCGCTTGTATTTGTGACCGTTGTTTTCGGATACGCGCCTTGTAAATAAATGTCAAGCGGCACGCGTGGATACCTTTGCAGCCGGCCATTTGACCCGATATGACCTTATAGCATGCCATTTTCGATTTGCTGCGCAACCAAAAATACCCAGCTTCTTTTCAACCTCCCTCCCAGACCCATCCCCCACCTGTCCCCATCTGAACGTCCAATCCACTTTGGGTTCACCCCAAGAGCACGTCCATAATCACATCGTCTAGAGGTACCCGTTGTGTCGATTGTTTTGGAACGTAGCAATTTATCTGACGCTCCCCGTTAACCATTCTAGTAGATTGCTTTACAAAACGCGTTTTAGGTTCGTTGGGGCGTTTTCATGCTTGAGCGTTGGAAGCCGCTTTTGTAAAATGGCAGGAATTTAATGTCATATGGAATCAAGCTTACAAACTCTCTTTTGTCAACCCACAATTATAACGACTGCAGGTTTCATCCTTAGCGAGTAAGTTCCTGTCCAACAAGTCTTTCTCTATTGGTCTAACCAATTAGTGGATATTATTGGAACTTGATAGTACCATGGAGTGGCAGCCACAGCAGGCGGACTTGGACTCGCTGGTGCAGCTGCTCAAAGCCGCCACCACGGCAGTGGATAACACGGTTCAACAACAAGCATATCACGTACGTTGACAACGCGCTCTGTAGAATATCGGAGGAGGGGCTTTTGATCTCACCCTGTGATGCTCTTGAGCACAGCAATTGAATTCTTTCAACAAACTTGGCGACTATAACAATTACCTTGCGTATATCCTTGCCGTACCGCAACTACCGCCCTCCATTCGCGCTACCGGAGGCTTGATCCTGAAGACCAATCTCCATGAACGCCTTGCCGCAATTGACCCCCAAATCCTTGAGTTTGTAAAGAAGTGTGCGTTGTCGTGCGTTGGGGACCCCCAACAAGGCGTTCGCAATGCCGCGGGATCCATCATCACGACTGTCGTGGCAAAAGACTTGGGGAAATGGCCGGACATTTTACCAAGGTTGATGGAGATGGTCCAATCGCCGGACCAGCTTGTCGTAGAGGTACGTTGGGGGATGTACCGTGCGAGGTTATGTAGGTGGGTTGCCGCTGATAACATTCTTGCTGACAGGGTTCATTCAGCGCGTTGGAGAAGATTTGCCAGGATTCAGCTCACCTCCTTGAAAGAGACCCGCAGCAGCCCCTAAACTACATGATTCCCAAATTCATTCAATTCTTTTCGCACGATAATCCCAAGGTCCGGGCTTCCGCCATCCATTGCGTTAATCAGTTCGCAACGCCAACGTCGCAGGCCGTCATGGCGAACATGGAGGCGTTCGTGGACGCTCTCTACAAACGGGCGAATGACTCACATTCGGATGTAAGGAAGTACGTTTGCCAGGCGCTTGTGTCTATCATGGAGGCTCGGCCAGAGGCGTTACTACCCCAGCTAGACAATGTGGTCAGTTTTATGCTGTACTGTACTCAAGAGTCTGATGAGGTGGTGGCACTTGAGGCTTGTGAGTTCTGGCTGGCGTTTGCCGAGCAACCAGGTCTCAGAGACAATTTGGAGCCATACCTTAGCAGGTAACAAATTCGTTTTTTCAGCCAGCACCCTTGTGCGAGACGTAACCGAAGACCTCTTGAAAACCTGTTCAGAATTATTCCCGTGTTGCTGAAGGGGATGGTATACAACGAGGACGACATCATGGAATTGGGCTGTTTAGATGATGACGCGAACGTCCCAGACAAGGAAGAAGATATTAAGCCTCGCCATCACAAAGTGCGAAGTCATACTCATGCACATGAGGGAGGCCCTGGCGCTGCGGGAACACCCGTTGCTAATGGGGAGGACTCGGATGATGATGACTTCTTCGATGATGATAACGACGATGATGTGTACACCAAGTGGAGCTTGCGCAAATGCTCTGCGGCAGCGTTGGACGTAATTGCCACTATGTTCGGCGATGAGCTGCTGATCTACTTGATTCCCAAATTGAAAGAAGAGCTCTTCCACGCCCAGTGGGAGCACCGCGAGGCCGGAATTCTTGCCCTCGGGGCGGTCGCTGAAGGTCAGTGCAGTCGCGTCATGTCAGTGAGCTCGCCAGATGTTGATTGCTTGGGGATGATTTTACAGGATGCCCAACCGGAATGGAACCTCACCTTCCGCAGTTGGTTCCTCACCTTCTCCAGACTTTAAACGACCAACAAGTACGTTAACATGCTTTTTGTGAACCTGCACTTACTTCATAATGATTAACCTTGCCTCAGCCCCTAGTTCGTGCAATCACTTGCTGGACCTTGAGCAGATACGCTAAATGGATCGTTTATCCAACTCCGATTATGCAACTCAACGAACAGCAGATTGCTGAACATCGGCGCATGTATTTCCAGCCGCTTCTGGAAGGGGTGAGTGTCGAGAGATAACGACCGCTCAAGCGGGTTTCATCACTGCTTACAAGTTTCGCGCTGGTTAGTTGTCCCGTATGGTACAAGATAACAACAAGCGTGTCCAAGAGGCGGGGTGCAGGTAGGGTTGTTAAATGTGTTGTGATTAGATACGTCAGATGTTGTGCGTAATTGTCGTCAATTTCAGTGCCCTGGCAACTGTTGAAGAGGAGGCTGGTGGAGAACTGGTTCCCTATCTGGAACCGATACTGCGGACTCTCACCTACGCATTCAACAAATACCAGGTAGCTCAGCTGTGGCCGGCCGAGTCGATTGAATTGCTTTAGCTTGTTGTTATATTAAGCGGGCACCGTTGTCCTTTAGCGCAAAAACTTGCTGATTTTGTACGATGCAATTGGTACTTTGGCGGAAGCGGTTGGTGGGGCCCTCAACGAACAGAAGTACATCGAGATTCTGATGGCGCCCCTAAATCAAAAATGGTCCGAGCTCCCGGACAATAGCAGAGACATTTTCCCACTCCTCGAGGTGCGGTCAGGCCGTATGTGAGCATTGTGGTGAGAGTAACTCATATGAATATTTACCGTAGTGCATGTCATCTGTTGCCACCGCCTTGGGAACTGGGTTCACGCCTTTCGCTCCAGTTGTTTGGAATCGGTGCTTGGGATTGGTCAGCAGCACTTTGCAGCAAATTCAGGTTGGAGCCGCGTCGGCGGAAAAAAGTCGAATTGGTCCCATTCTGAATCACTTTTCGTCCAATCAGATGTACCAGGCAAATGCTCAAGGCGTTGAGGAACCCGACAAAGACTTTATGGTGGTTGCCCTGGATCTGCTGAGCGGTATGGCTCAGGGTTTGAACACAAGTGTTGAGCCACTGGTCGCGCACTCCAACCCGTCAATTGTGACACTGTTAAGTGTCTGTATCAAGGTAAGTAGTCTGGCATACTTCTTGAGGAGATACCTGATCAGTTGTGACCCGGGTGTGGCTACATCTAGGATCCAACTCCTGAAGTCCGTCAATCAGCTTATGCCCTTCTCGGAGACCTTGCTATTTCAGCCTTCGTCCATATTAGACCCCATCTCAACACCGTTTTCATGCCCGAACTCATTTCTCAAATCGATCCTACCCCCGATGAGATGCGAGTTTCAGTGTGCAATAATGCCACATGGGCGGCGGGAGAAATCGCACTTAAATATGGTTGGTGGAATTCACTGCGGTTTCGCGAATCAGGAGGTTCGGTTGATGGAGTCTCACCCTCTTGTCTTTCCAGAGGGCGAGATGGGGATCTGGGTAGAGCACCTTCTGCCGAGGTTGATTATTCTTTTAACGAGCAAACACAACCAGGCAACTCTTAAGGAAAATGCGGCCATTACCATTGGTCGTTTGGGATATGTGTGCCCAGAGAAGGTTGCGCCAGAGTTGGATAAGTTCCTTCAAGTGTGGTGTGTATGATGTGGAACTCTGATGGAATGAAGAAAAGGGGGGGCTAATTTTACTCCATCCGAAGGTGTCACTGCTTGTGCGAAATTCGCGACAACCTGGAAAAGGAAAGTGCCTTCCAGGGTATCTGCAGAATAATTGAAGCGAGCCCTGAGCGGGCTGCGCCAAGTTTTGTTTACTTCTGTGACGCTGTTGTTCGTTGGAAGCGTATTTCACCAGAGTTGAACGAGCGATTTCGATCGGTGAGTTGCGCAGTCTCATTTACGGGTTCAAAATTTGTATTTCACTACTTACTGGGTTTGAATTCAATCACAGATTCTCACCAATTTCAAGGGCGCGTTCGGTGCGCAATGGGATGGCGTTATGGCGGGCTTTCCTGTGCGCGTTCGGGATGAACTCCAGCGCCGCTATGGCCTGTAAAGTTGGTTGTCGTAGATGAGGATGATGCCTGTAACGTTTACGTGGCTGGAATTTGATGATGTATTTGCAGAAATAAATAAGAAAAACATACAACATGGCGAATTTGCCAGAATCCATTTCAGGGGATGAATCATGGGAGAAATGAATAATCAATCTCAAGCGCGCCATGAGTTTACTTGACAACTCTTTCGGACGCAACAGCTACAGAGACGTTTCAGAAGCTGAAAGAGAGGCAAAACCGAACGAAGTCCTTGCAAGCTAAGACCATCCTAGCAGCCGTTGCTCAACATGCCCCTTATGCCCCTTATGCCCGAGATCGAATGAAAGTAAAGATCGCCTGAACAATGCACAACCGAGACGGCCGGGGCAAAAAGGAATGATCAGAGTGGGATTCGAACCCACGCCTCCGAAGAGATCAGGGCCTTAACCTGACGCCTTAGACCAACTCGGCCATCTGACCAGATGTTGGTTACGCTTGACATGATTGGTCAACAACCTGTACAGCCACGGAGGTGTCTGTAAAGGGACTTCGATTATGTAAAGTAAACAAATTCCACATCCCTTTGCTCTCGCCATCTATCTCTTCAACCATTTATAGCAGCCACATATGTCTTTTTCTTTTTTGGAAATGGAATTATGTCGTTTGTCTGTGTACCTTGCAGTCAGACAGGCCATGTATCCAGCGCGTATGGTTCACGCGCACCATCAAAGAAGGATGCTCCCCGGTTGACTTTTGATCCTTTGCCTGACCCCGCGTACCCCTTACCGGCACTCCCGTTCAGGGCCCCGACTGAATCAACTCAGTCTATTGAATCATTTTGTAGAAGTAAACTCATATGGCTTGGAAACCAAGAAGCCTTTGCTGACACGCCCGACATATTCCAGCAAAATTTGTAGACAGGTTTACTAACTTTTTATATAAAAACATGGGGTCTTGCAAACAGCGGAAACAGTACCGCAACAAACACGAAACAAAAGAAGGTTTTCACGGTGTTGCCGTTTTTGTAAGGGAAAAGAAAAATTGGGAAGGGGATGAGGGAGAATGGAACTACTAAAAAAAGGAAGCTAATACTACTGCTCGAGCCCGCGATCTATCTGTTTAAACCCAACCACGCATCCATTGCCGGCTTTTGCCCGCACCACCCACACCGGCCCCGACTCACGCCGTCCTGCGCTGCGCCAACATTAGACACTATGTTTTACCCCGATCATCTGTTCAGGCCTTGACCTCAGCGGCCACTGGTGCCTCCTCCTTCTTTGCTTCGGCAGCAGCGGGAGCCGCTTCGGCGACAACCTCCTTCTTCTCCTCAGCAACAGGGGCAGTTTCAGCGGGTGCGGCAGCCTCCTCGGCGACTGCTGCGTCAGTCTTGCCAAGGGCCTGATCGGCGGCAGCGCGAACAGCATCCTCAATGGATTCCTCTTTCTTAGGCGCGTCGGTGGCGGCAGTTTCCTCGGTTGCGACGGTCTCCTCCGCGGTCTCAGACTTTGGCTCGTCAACAAGGGTGGATGACGAAGATGCAACTTTAGGGGCCTTGTCCTTCTTGCCGAACAATCCAGTGAAAGTGAATCTACTAAAACAAATAAAAGCCATTGGTCATTCACACTGCTCTTTAAGTTCAAAATCTTGAAAAGCACGTACCGCTTCTTGTCCTTGGAAGCTTTGGGGCTCTTGGCCTCCTTCTCCTCCGCGGCGGGTGCGGCGGCAGGGGTCTCCGCGACAGGCTCCTCAACAGGGGTCTCCGCAGCGGGGGACTCGGTGGCGGGCGCGGCGGCCTCCTCAGCCGGCGCTGCCTCGATGGTGACTTCTTCCTTGGTTGCCTCGGCAACAACAACCTCACCCTCAGCCGCAACGACCACCGTCTCCTCCACAGTTGCTGTTACTGCTGTAGTTTCCTCGACTGCCTTAGCCTCCTCCTTCGCTGGCTCGGTGCTAGCAGCGGCGGCGGGAGTTCCAGCGGGTTTCAGGGTGATCTAGAGACACAGGGGACCGTAAGCAAACGAACTCGATCACACGAACCCAGATTCTATTTTGCACACACTGACCTTGCGCTTGAGGTATCCAAAAATGCCCTTCTCCTTCTTCGTTGGTGAGATAGGAGACGTTGGCTCTTTTGGTGACTCTGCCTCGGCGGCGGGTGATTCGGTTGCGGCAGCTTCGCCCTCGGCAGGGGCGGCTTCCGTGGGAGCGGCTTCCTCGCTTGCAACCTCGGCGACGACCTCGGCGACAACCTCTACTGCTGCTTCAGGAGTTTCTTCCACAGCGGCAATAACGGTCTCTTCGATGACGGTAGTTCCGTCGGCGGCTTCAGCAACGGTTGTCGCCTCGGCCACAGCGACTGCAACTTCCTCCTTTGCCTCTTCAGCGACGGCCTCCGCGGCAGCGGGTGCAGCAGCAGCGGGCGCGGCAGCCTAGTGAACCTTGTCGTTAGCATTCACCATTAAGAATATCCTCAATGTATGAACAAAGCTGAACATACCTTTTTGGAGAAGAAGCTGGGCAAGAAAGACATGCGCTTCTCAGCCTTGGTTTTGGGCTTGACGGCCGGTGCCGGCTCCTCCTTGGCTTCAGCCGGAGCCGCTTCCTCGGCAGCGGCGGGCTTCTCTTCGGTGGCAGCGGCCTCGGCGGGTGCGGCTTCGGCGGCGGGCTTCTCCTCAGCAGGCGCAGCTGCGTCCGCGGGTGCAGCAGCAGCTTCCTCGGTGGCAGCAGCAGGGGTTTCGCCCTCAACAGCCTTCTCACTCTCTACAGCCTTCTCCGCCTCAGGGGCGGGAGTCTCCTCTTTGGTCTCTGCTGCAGCTGCGGCGGCAATGACGGGCGCCTTGATGGGGAAGAAGGAGAAACGGTTCTTTTTCTTCTGTTCGGCCTTTGCAGCGGCGACAGCGGGAGCTGGAGCAGCGGGTGTTTCAGCAGCGACGGGAGCCGCGGCCTCAGCAGGTGCAGCAGCCTCAACCACGGGGGCCGCGGTTTCTTTGGCAGGCTCTTCGTCGCTAAGGACGTTGTCGTCAGCCGCGGTGCTCTGGACGGCCTTGGCTTTGGGGGACGCGAAGGTAGAGGCTAATTGTGAAAAAAGCAACATTAACGTGAAGCCCGCGTCGTCATGATGGAACAAAAAGAACTTACCAAGTTTGGCAACAATGGCCTTGTATTCATCAGATTCCGAAAGTTTCTCGCCAGAGACTTCCGCCTTCAGCTCCTCCAAGCTTTTGACCCAAGATTTGGCGTCCTTTGCCGATGCGGCAGTGAAGTGGTAAGTTTTACCGGCAACTTTAATGGTGAAGCTGCTGCCAACAGGAGCAGAGATGTTCTCGACAGAGCGGAGGTTGAGGACGGAGAGCTGCAGAAAAGGGGGTAAGTGAAGCGAAACAAAACAGTAAATCTCAATCCCGGAAGATGTTGCAGATACATACCGGGTGCTCGAGCTCAGTCTCGGACTTGTATCCAAGGAGCAAACCCTTGCCGGTAATGGCAGCAGTCGCGATACCGTCGACGCGAGATGGGTTCTTCTTGTAAACGACAGCAAGGTTCTCCAGAGGAATTGGCTCCTCCTTGCCAATGAGGTAGTATCTGCGAGAGCTGCCAAGTCCAAAGGTGTTTGCCTTCTTCAGGTATCCGGCAGAGATGGGCTCGATGACTTCTGGGGCGGGGGCGGGCGCGGCCTCTTCAGCGGCGGCAGCAGCAGCAGCAGCCGGGGCGGCTTCCTCGGTGGGAGCAGCGGCAGCCTCTTCAGTGGCAGCAGGGGTTTCAGACGCAGCCGGGGCCTCCACTTTCGTTTCCTCTGTCTTTGCCTCGTCCACCTTTGGTTCCTCTGCCTTCGCCTCCCCCACCTTCACTTCCTCCGGTTTCACTTCCTCGGCCACAGGGGCCTTTGCTTCGACGGGCGCAGCAGGTGTCTCAGTGGCGGGGACCGCGGGCGCCTCGGCGGGTTTTTCCTCAGCGACGTCGACGGGAGCAGCTGCTTCAGCCGGCGCGGGAGCAGCTTCCACCACCTTTTCCTCAGTCGACACGACAGGCTTTTCCGTAGTTTCGGCAGTCATTTCTATAAAAAGTATCCGCTGTTTCAGTTTCAGTGTAAGCGCGGTTAAGCCAAAACCGACAATTTCGAGATTGGCATTCACAACTGTCGGAATCCCATATCCCGCCCTTCCCAGAACGCACAAACCACTTCTCTGTTTCCCAAGCTCCGTTCCACCACCTTCCCACGCCTACATGCCAGACCTAATCGAGTCCGTCATTGACGCGAGGCGTGTGGCGTGGTCTCCCACTCTCCCACCCACCGTCACGCTCGCTAGGGCTCACCTCTATGAATCTATTAAAAAAGGGGGGGGGAGATGTGGAGACGAAAAGAAATTCAACAGCAAGAGATTGAGGGGAAGCGGGAAGTTATAAGAAGTAGTGGTGGCGTTTCGTTTAGGAGCGAGTTGACAAGGAGTCCACAGGTGGTTATGGGGGTATTCCTTATTCGTGGGAGAGTTCAGGAGAGGTTGGGAGGGAGCGTTTCGAGGTTTGTGTTTCTCCTTCGCGCGTTTGTGGAACATGCCGTTCCAAATATGGCCAAATGTGGATCATGCTGCCACTTCTGCGCCACCCCAGACACCATTCACACATGACCCACCTTCTTTCTGCTCAATCCCATGAACGCAGTCCACGCATTTGCTTCCCTCCCGTCCCTCCC
>JADGKA010000078.1:0-43835 GCA_027604605.1 Borealophlyctis nickersoniae | reverse complement strand
TCACCACCTACCGCACAACGCACCCACAACCCACACAGAAAGAGACCGACGAACAACACGCGGTGTGCGAGGGGCTGAAATTGTACTTTGATAAAGCTGTCGGGAGGGTGTTGTTGTATGCGGTTGAGAGGAAGCAGTTTCAGGAGGTGGTAGGGGGGAAAGGTGGGAAGGAGGGGAGTAAGAGGCCGTCGGATGTGTATGGGGTGGATCATTTTTTGAGGTTGTTTGGTAGGTTTTCGTTTTCCCTGTTTTCCATCGTCCCGTTTTGGGGGTGTGAGGAGGCACGGACTGGTTTTTGACTAAACGTTTCGGCTTCAACATTAGTCTACCTCCATACGTTCATCGCCCGCGTAGGCGCAGATGAATCCACCATGGCTGTTTATGAGAAACATTTCGAGGCGATTTTGAGGTTCGCATCGTACGTTACGCATCCCAAGCATCGTCGTTTGTCGCTGACACATCGCTTCAATCCCAGGTACATGGAGGAAAATCAGAGCACATTGTTCAGACAGGCGTGATGCGGAGTCGGTTCTGAAAGTTGTATATATAAAAGCATAAGCAAAGGTCGGCATGTTAAAAAAGAACTGGAAGCGCAAAAGTCGCGACTCCAAAATACAAATAAAGCAAATAAAGCAAAAGAGAAGGTGCATTCCATCTTTGTATTTAAAATTTTAAAAAGAAGCCTCCTCCCCCGGCCCCCAAAAGCAACAAATTCTTGGTATCCTTTTTTTCCTGTTTGTTTAAAAATAACATGGTTGGTGGGAAAGTACAAAACAGCAGGCAGGGTTTGGTTGGATTTTGCTTTGCAAAAGGAGATAAAAATAAAATTCCGTAGCCAGAGGAGGTGGGGATCGACTGTTCACCACCGCCAAACCCACGGGTGCCCATCTACCCAAAAAACCGCGCAATCATTGGAGATAGTCCGGAGATGCCCACTCCCTCATCCGATTTCCACACCCATCCTCAATATAATATATATAACACAGTTCGGAGTTTTCGCCAATAGAGAAAGGCAAAGTCCTGAAGCGACGGTGCAACTACTTGCGTCCCTGCACCGCCATCCCGCGCCGAATAACATCAATAGCCTCTTCGTACCGTCCCGGGACGTGATCCGTGACCATGCGGCTCGTAAAGCGCGGCTCCGCAAACATTTCGCGTACGTCGTCGCAACGCACCAGAGTGGCGCGGTATGTGCGGCGTTCGTTTCGACTGCGGTCGGCAATGTCGGTGGGAAGCGAGCGGATCCAGTAGATGGAGCCTGGGGGGTAGAGTCTGCGGGGATTTTCCAAATGTCAGTCAAATCGTGGCATCCAAGACCACCAAAAGGAACTCGCGCGGTAGCACCCAAACCTACCGTTCAGCATGTAACTGACTCCTCAAATGACACATAAGCCCCCAGTACCAGTCCTCGTCCTCCGTCAGCGTCTCAGCAGGAGTCGGTTTTTCTTCCTTCTTGGATCCACCACCAAACCACCAGCCCCTGGAAGTACTCCCACTCGTTCCCTCTTGCTTCGCCCACCCCAAAGTCTTGCCAATAACCCGCTCAGCAAGCCCTTTGTTGACAGGATCGAGCATCACCATCGTCAAGGTCTTGAAATCTCGTACGAGACCCAAACTGATGGTGGGGAGGACATCGTCGCCGTTGACGCAGGATGTTATCAGCCCGCGAGAGGCGACGCAGAGTTCGTGGCAAACGGTGGACGCGGGACCGTACGTGAAGCAGTGGGTTGGGCGGGAAGGTGGGAGGCCAGAGACATCGGAGGTGACAAAGGGGGTGATGACGGAAAGGTTTTTCGGGGTTGGACACGACCACATTAGGGCGAGGAGGGAAGCAACGCCGCCACCCAAGCTATGCCCGCACTATGTTTGCATCAGAGAAAAGAATGACGGTGTTAGCAAATCAGGCATGAACTAGTTACCTTGCCCAAAAAACTCACCAGCACAAGCCCATAATTGGGATGCTCCTCCAACGCCTTCTTTACAGTCCTGAAGAAACTTCCCTCCTTCCTAGCCAAAACCTTGGCAGCCCGCATCATTCCCTTGTGCACCCGGTACGTCTCCCCACACCAGTCCCAGTTCTCATGATCGACGGCCAGATCCGTCAGGGCATCGCTCAACCCCAACGTCCCTCTCAGGGTGACAACCACCGCTCGCGCATCATGGTCGAGCACCACAAAGTGGCCCAGGGGTTGCATCTTGGCGGTATTGAAGATGGGATCTTGGTTGGTGTATGTTGACAGAAGGATACAGGAGAGGGGAATTTTGGTGTGGATGGAAAAGGCATAATGGTTGGCGGGGTGGTGAGGGTCTTGGGAAACAACATCCAGGAGACGGCCGACGCCAATGGCACGCATAAAGTGCCGGCCATATGCACCGGTGGAGAAACGGACGTAGCGGTCGAGGTTGGCAATAAGGGTTGGGAAAGGCCAAATGGGTTCGCCAGGTGGAGGTAGAATGGTGAGTGCGGGTTCGAGGGGTGACTTTGCGGAAAGCGCTTCGCGGGAAGAGTTGGAGGTGGTACGGAGAGGGGTCATGTGTAGACGGAGGGAGGAGGCTGTAGAGTTGCGGCGAGGCGCGGCAGGAAGTGGAGGGATATGTTCCCCTTCCGAATCGGCGGACCACTTCCCAGGGTCCGACGGTGTTCTGGAAACCTTGTGACGAGGCCGGTGGTCGAGACCAGGGCCAGAACCTCCATCTCCCGCCACATTCGTCTCGTACGATTTCAGCTGCTTTTGATTCAAACGCAGTTGACCAGTACGGTGGACCGTCCCGTCGGAGAACTCTTGTTCGGTGCTGATTGAATCAATCTGCAGAATGATGCTGCTTCGCGTGGTGCGAACACTTCCCATGCTCGTGCGCCCGTTCAGACCTCGGATATTAGGTTGAGATTTGGACATGGCGTTCTGAATGGGTCGATCCACTTCATGGACATCCTTGACAGAACCGGTAGGAGACGGCAATCCATGCCCATTCGCAGGTCCTTCAGAGTCACTCTTTCTCCTGCCGCTCTTTTTGGACGACTTGCCCTTGTGTTTCACAAGACCTTTGATAGCGCTCCCAATAGCAGCTCCAACAGACGGCTTTCTCGAATGAGACGCCGAGTCTCCCGATGACGACTTTCGTGAATGCGCTGGCGAGACCCCGTTTATGGGTGGGGATGGAGGCGGGGATCCCGCAGAGTTTCGTCGCAGCTTCTGACGAATATTTCTCAGTATCCCACTTCCAGAAGAGCCAGCCGAATCTGATTGAATGCTGGATGCAATGCTCGCGGTTTCAGCGGCCGCTCTGGCACGTGCAGAAGCTAATTCCCTTTCCGTATCGGATAATGAAGGGCTTGGGGGTTCGTCTTCCATTTCCACAGATGCATCAGAATCCTCATCAAAATCCAACCGACGCCTCGGCCCACCCCTGAAATCGGTCGCGATGTTCCACAAAAACTCGCGCTGTTCTTGGTCGTCTTCTTCCGTGCCTGGAGTCTCCGGTCCGTACTCTGAATTCCGCGAGTAGACCGATGACGCCGCGTCCTCCAACAAAGTCAACCGACTGCGAACAGACCGAGCGTCGCTGATCAGCGAATCGGCATCATTCAAGGTCTCCATCCCACCCCGCAAGGACCGAGCCTCTTCAATGAAGGACCTGGCTTCCTCCATGACCTGCACTCCTTCTCGAAAAGCCTTTGCATCTTCCATGAGGGCCCGCGCCTCGCTCTTGGCGTCCGCCCTGTCACCCAACACTTTACGCCGGGTCTCTTCAATCTCGATCAACAACTCTGAATTCTCTTCGTGCGACCATTGGAGAACAAGGTCACCATCGCCGGACGATTCTGTGTCGGATCCAGCACCATTGTTTTCGTCGACTATAGGGACCAGGCCCTCGTAAATGGTGGTGACTTTCCGGCCATCTAGCGTTCGCTTTTGGGTCATGTATTGAAGGCATGCAAACGCAGTAAGACTTTTCGACACACCGCCCAGAAGGGCGATGGTGCTGAAAGTTTTGCCAATGACTCCTTTACCGGGGAGCACGCCTTGCCCATCATTCCATTCGTTCAGTTCTTTGCGAAGAAACGTAACGAATGCAGCGAGAGCGCGGGAGGTTTCCGTTGAGCCAAAAAGACCGTCAATGATACCAACAGTTTCAGTAGCAGCCTGACATGGAAGGTTGAAGAAAAGGTTAGTCAATTCGTCCGCAGGGGTGTGAAGTAGGTCAACAAATGAATGAAACGCACATTGAAGGAAAATTGGACAGTCTAATAGCAGTCGAATGGAGAGAATGGGATAAGTTCGTCAGAAAAGAGGTCGGCTTGCCGCATCACGTTTCAGTCGGGAAAGCGTCAAATGTCCGATCCAAAATCCTCACCTTGGTCGTCAAATGAAATGTGGCCAGAGTAAACAGTTCGGCGAGGGTGAACGATTCGTTTACCACGTTGATACTCATCCTGGTGTACTTGTCAAGGGCATTATGGAAGATTGCTAAATGTTCGGGTCTAAAGCAAAGGTAGAAAGAATAACCCTTTAATTCCACAAAGCGCGAGGACCAAAAGACACGGTTCGCGTGTTTGCGGTGCTTACTTTGGCTCCTCGTCAGCCTTCATCACGGCAGAGCCACTACCAGCAGTTAGCAGTCCTTTAGGTTCCGGCAAATTTGGAATCCCCGATACTCTTCCGTGGACAGCACGGGCCGTCAAGAGAGCGCCCACCAAAGCTGTTCTTCCCATTCCGAATCCCACCGTCGTTCCGTACTTTGCACCTTCTAATGCTGTTTCGGCGACCAGAGCAGCCGCGCGTATGCTGATTCTGGCCGTGGTGGCCAAAGTCGAGATGGCATACGCGACCGATTCCCATAAGAGCGGCGGGTGTTCGTCATGATCCTCATCGATCATTCCAGCGACCGAGGTATCACCGCCGACGTCTGCACGTACTTGAGCCGCGGAGCTTTTGTCTGGCGGCACGATGGGTTCATGGAAGACGGATCCTTCGAGACTCGTTGAAGAAGACTTTCGGGAGAGACGACCGGGTAAATCTGCAGAAAGGTTTCCACCAGCTTTGGAAGCAGGTGGGTCAGCGCTAATAGGAGTCCATGGCGCAAGGAAGCCGTCCTCGTCTTCAGATAGCCGACCTGAAGAGACATGCCGTTCCAGCTTTGTTGGCGGCTGCGCCCGACTCTTTGTCGACGAGTCGCCGGCAGAAGTGGTATGGGTAGTCGAGGTCGTGGTCATTGTTGCAGCCTCTTTCGAAGCAGCGGCGGCGGCGGCGGCAGTAGCAGCAGCGGCTGATGTACGTTTCGGTGGTGTGGATGCTCCCTGCGAATGTGATTGTGACGACTTTGAAGAACCCTGCCCAGGCCACAGGAAACGCATGAGGAGGTGGGCCATTGTGACGCTCTCTCTTTGGTGTAGCCAACTCAATAAACTTTGCACATTTACACCGTCTTCAAATGTCTGCTTTTCCCCAAGTTTCAACAACGACGTGCAAGTGTATTCGATGAGGTTTTCGACGTAAAGTGCGAGAGGAAGTGCGGTTCGATATAACGAGTAGGCAGAGAGTGGGTTTCGACGAAGAGAGAGGAATAGTGTGTGGAAATGAGGGTAAAGAAAGAGAAGAAGAAGCAAAATGGTAAGGAAAAGTTCCACGGGTCAAAGTCAATGAGGTTCTCTCTGTGTGGGAAAGCAGGGACCACGTACGCAAAAATAGGCAGGAGAGCGTCCCGTTTATGCCGCAAAGCAGCAGCAGGACAAGCGTCTCGTCGGTTGTACGTGTAAGTACGTATGCAGGGCGGAGCAAGTCGGAAGTATATTGCTGCTTTGAACGGGTGTGGTGTTGTTTGGTGGTGGTGGTATGGTGGTGGTGGTTGTGTCCAGGGCGTGTGGGGATACCGGTATGCGAGTGAGCGTGAAAGTGTGGACGAGGAGGACGAGGAGGAGGAGGAAGAGGGAAAGGGTTCAGAAGGACGAAAGCAATGATGCTATTGCAATAACTCCCAGCTGGTGTAGTTGCTTGTGGTCTGGTGGTCTGTGCGTAATTGATGCGTGGAAATGATCGAATGGAACGCGGAATGACGGTAACAAAAGCCCCCTGGTCTCCCGTGGGTGGTGGCCTCTTGGTATGATTCTATTATGCTCAGGATCCGCCCCCTTTACGATGATGATGAGAAGGACGAAAAGCGGCTAACAGAGAGAGAGTGTGTGGGAGAAAGAGAGTGAAGAGAGGGAGGCTCTGGAGGCTCTGTTGGTGTGCGTAAAAAGGTCTTGTGAATATGGGACTTGTGAGACTGTCAGGAGAGGTTGTCAAAAGGACAGAGGACGCCCCGTGAGCCCAACTCTGCGAACAAACCTTCGGACCCCATGGATTTTGGATTCAGATCCGGGCGGCTGGATCCGAATGGACCCGCTTGGGGCTATCTGGACCCACCTCTCGTGCCTGTGTCACCATGTGAGTGACGCCAGCGGCTCGTGTCCCAGTCCCAGTGAGAAGCCACGTTTCGCGTGTTCGGCAAGTTGGGCTTCCATTTGGGTTCATGATGAATAAACGTGAAACAACCCCCTTGCTGGGTGAATGCATGAGTGGAAGGTTGGCGAATTTTGTGGGGTCATCTGCGATCAAATCAAAGGTAGAAAATCTGAAACAAGGGTATCGTTGGACCTTGTATTGGATGCTTTCATGTTGGAGGAGAAAAGGCTGCAGTGCAGACAGAGTAAGAATGTCGAGTGTCAGAAAAAGAAGGTAGAATTGAGAGTCGGCACGCTGCGATTCACCCAGCTATCAAATCAAATGTCCGCCAGGTAAAACGGGTATCTGCATTCTCAAAGAACAACCTTCAACTGTCAGCATCACCGTCTAGCCCAACTTGTTCACTCAATTCATCGTATTCTGCTGACTACACACTCTTTGCACCCACTTCCCAACCTTCTTACCCATCACGTCCGCAAACCCAACCACGAACGCATGAGGAACGTCATCCTCGCACAAGTAAATCTCACCTGAATTGGTAACAAATCAAAGACCACTGTTAGCACAAACCGCACATAATAGGTCTCTGGTAGTTGCCAAAACACGAAAATATTCTCCATTCACCATTCGGAAACCGCCGAACCATATCCTCGTAATGTCCCATCGGACACCACCCATCCGCTTGTCCATAGTAGAAGATTATCTTGTCCACGTGCTGTTCTAGCGTCTGAGTATCCAGTTCCTTGACTTGCGCCATCTCCCATGATGCGAGGTAGAGGAAATTCTGCACGCTGCGGTAGGTAGAGAAAAGAAAGATTCAAGTGTGTCAAGGACAATACTCTGGAGCTTTCTCAATGAGAATTTTAGAATCAAAAAGGCAGACGACGACATAAAGAAAACTAGACAGAAGAACAAGCGGATATTGTAAAACATTGTCGCACGTGATCTCCAGATCCCTCCCCGTATATCCCGTCGCCGCCGCAACAGCATAATTGAACACTGTCGCCGGCAACACTGTCCTCATAAAACCCGCGGCGCACGCGGCAAGTTGACGAAGA
Organism: Borealophlyctis nickersoniae; assembly: GCA_027604605.1. Lineage (NCBI taxonomy): Eukaryota > Fungi > Chytridiomycota > Chytridiomycetes > Rhizophlyctidales > Borealophlyctidaceae > Borealophlyctis > Borealophlyctis nickersoniae. The sequence continues at coordinate 36,331 of JADGKA010000078.1, read as the reverse complement.
ATCGGCATGGTCAGCAAACCGACGCTGCGGCCATTCGGCGTGACGGCCATAGACTGAAGGGTTGGAAAGAGCGCGATCACTTTTGTTACTCCCTTTGGTCGCGCTTTCAGAACCTACATCAAATTCATTGGTTTCAGGGAAAGGAAAACGAACATTAGGAACGACGATACGCTGACTCCCCAAGCAGACATCCCAAAATAAAAACAAATTGTCCCTTTCCGCACCTGAATAGCCATATACGACCCGATACTATGCCCCACCAAGACGATGGGCGTCCCCGCCGGATACCTCCTCACAACCTCATCAAAAAAGGCCACTTTATGTTTAATTTGATCTTCAAGCGTATACTTCACCCCGTCGTGCGAAATAGCCGTTGAATGGCCCAGGTGTTGCGCTGGAATAGAGGAAAAGAGGATAGGGATGCAATCGCACATTGAAGGAAAGTTGATTAAAGGTAACCAAAGAACGAGAGAAGGGCAAAAAGTACGGCAGAAGTACAGTACATACGCGCAACCACATCCACCTCCCCACGACTCTCTGCAACAATCTCCGCCATAAATGTCTCATAGTACTGAATCACACCCGGGTTGCCGGGAACGACAATCACGACTCCTTTCACTCCCTGGCCTTTTTCCCGACGACGAAACGTAAGTGTGTGTGTATGCCATCCCGCGACGGTCCACACCTCGTAGCTTCCGGAGGGTAGATGTGCGGTCTCGTTGGGTGCGAGTGTTTGGGTTGTGGGGAATGTGGACGAGGGGGTTTGGCGTGGCATTGTTGGGTTGAAGATGGGTGATTCGGGGGCACCGGCAAATCTCTCGCGTTTGATGACCGAAGAGAAACGCGTCTGGGCTACCTATATACGGTATCTAACACCGTAATGTATGCCCCTTCTGCCCCCTCAAAAATTAGGTCCAGCTGGAAAATCGATGTTTTTTGCATGTTGGCTTTTATATTACGATGTGCCGCTTGATTTATTGGACCCTTTGCAAGTGCCTTGTTACGGCGCAACTCTCAAAATCAGAACACGCCGAAAACACCCCTCTCCACCACCAAAAACGCTCCAACTGCCATCATAATTATCGCAGCAGCTTCCAATCTTGCAAACATAGGCAACCGCAGCCTCCTCCACTCAATTGGCACCTCCATCATCCTAACCTCAAACGCTGTCAAAAGAACGTTGAGGATAACTTGCACCACCATCGCTATCCCCGTTCGAACTGCTACCTGCTCTCTCCTCGCGTGCGGGTGGAGATCGCTCAGCACCCCGCGGGCGTCAAAGCACAACACCATCACCATTGCCGCCAGGGTTGTGGTATATGCCGCGGCGCCGTTGGTAGTGTTGATGGTGGTCCACGTATTTAAACCCGCCGTAACAAACCCAGTTTTGAGTTTGCTTTCCTTCAGGATATTCCTCCATCGACGGCCTCGAAGATAACATTGAACGAGGTGTACTGCGTGTGACCCAACAATTGCGAATGCATAGGCAGTGTCGCTTTGGGTGAGGAGGAGGATGACGGTATCTACCATGCTGAATCCGGATTCAAAAGTGAGAACCATCCGCACGAGACCGGGTTCCGCGATGATTTCGTTCTTGTTCGTTGACAGGTTAGGAACACCGCAGTCAGAGTCTCCCCCGCAGCAGTCTGTTTCTGCCAACGGTCGCTGGACACTCGGTATCCAACAACTGGGGCTTGAGCGTGAGCGCTTCCCACCTCCGGCTGCCCACATCTTTCTGTCCCTCCTCCACGTCCTCAACTGTCCCTTTCTGCCCTTTCCGACCCCTGCACCCAACATTTAAAGCTTCCATACTTGTTGCAGCTGCATCTGTTGACCCAACCCTGGCAATAGAAAACTTGGCCACGTACTTGAGAAACAGGACCCTGAACACTGGCATGCCCAGCCCAAACACAACCACCCTTGCTGCCGTCAGCCCTGTCATCCTCGTCCCCTCTTCACCCGTCATTCCGGTCGTCGTCGTCCCCTCTTTGCCACTTTCTTGAGCCGTCGATCCAGATAGAGCTTTCCCCGCCAGGTATGCGGCGCACATGGCAAAAAACAACACATCCCCGCATACAACCCAACTCAGGTTGTCAGACAACGCCATTATGAGGCGCTTAGGGATATTGGACCAGCCCATGGGAGCTCGAAGCGCGAAGAAAGTGGTGTTGGTGCAGACCACAAACTCCATGGCATTGATGAGGGCTAAAGTTGGCCATGGGTTGATGGATTGAGGCGACATGAAGTGAATAAACATGGTTGTGCTGACGATGATGAGGGTGGAGGTGGTAGTCGCAACAATGAGCATGCGGCGAAGGAGGGGCAGGGAGCAGATGGTGTAGTTGAGGGTGACGCCTGTCCTCCGTCCGGGTTTGGGTGAGCCAATGGAGGGAGCAAGTTGAAGAGTTTTGGCATAATGGCCCAATGCAAAACGTACCAAAGAACCAAAACCCCAACCATGCAATGTAAAACCCGAAAACATGGCGGATACCTGGTTGGTATCCCACCAAATAGTCCTCATAATACTGTTCTAGCACAATGAGACAAGTGGTAAGGACAACAGTGACGGCGGATCCGTACAGAACGTTGACAAGCTCGTGTTTGGTGGATTCCAGTAGGAGCTGAGATGTAGATTGGTGCATTTGGGCGGGTTTAGAGTGGTACGATGGTGGGGAGCTGGGGACTACGGAGGGTTTGGCGGATGAACGTGCAGAGTGTGGGACCATCTGTTGGAGTCCTTCCTTCATGTCTTGCTCCGTACGTTTTGGATATCATGTGCGCCGGCGCCCGTTCTTTTGAGTTGCCTCAATGGAAGTTTCTCGGTCTGCGTCATTTTCAAAGTTTGAAGCTTAGGAGCCCAGCATTGAATACGTTCACCCGATCATCACAGCACACCCGTTGGATTTGCTATATTTAATCACCACATTGGTACAGTTTGGACAACCTAAAATGCAATCCCTTGGTTTGTCGCAAACAAGCGCATGCAACGACACCCTTCAATAATAGCCCGGATGGATACCAGAAACGAGTAGACAGGATCGCTGTTTTGCAACCTTGGGTCTGTCACCTTCCGAAGGCGATACAAGACGAAAATACGAGTCGTTTAGCGGGTTTTACGGGATTAGTCGCACGCAGAAATGGTACTGTGCGATCCGTTTTGACATGTAATGCAAACTGATTTGGATACCCGTTTACAAGCGGGGTATTGTGTCTTTATTGAACTGCTTCTTTTGCGTGAGCGGACTCCGTAAGGCAACAGGCTGCGAGATACGCCATCCGCCTTCTCTCAATCTGTATAAAGGGCTGGTTTCTGAGACAGTGTGCGAGGGAGTTCATTCAAACTTGCTTTTACTACCGCCCCATCAGCGTTCGATGAAGAGAAACGCGTCCGAAACGCGCCGAGCCAACTTCCCCCAAACGCCAGGTCTTTCCTCGCCCCATATTTTTCTTCACCCCCAGGGGAATGTGGAGGACGGGGTTTGGCGTGGCATTTTGTTGGGTTGAAGATGGGTCTTTGATTCGGGGGACGAGAGGCCAATCTTTCTCGCGTTCGGTGACCGAGGAGACGTCTGGCGCGCTCTGTTTGCCTTGCCAACTCGACTGCACCACTTTTTGAAATTTGTTGTGGGCACTAACTTATAGATTATTCAGCGGCGTGAGGCGCCTAGTGTGCCTTCATTGAACTTGCTTCTCGGGGTTGTTCAACTGCTCCCACGGGCATTTCATCGAGTAAACATACAGTATGGGCCCGGATGAGAAACACAGAGCACAAGCGCACACGTCTTCTGCGAAATACACATTCAATGCGAAGAGCGTTAGGAGCAGTTTCCTGACTCATCAGTGCAAAAAAGGGTGGCCTGGGAAACCAGGCCGTCCCTGTGTAGTGGACAGGGGTTGGTGAAGCAACCATTTCAGTGATTTCAGTTCCAAACAAAGAACTGTGCGTTCTCATAAAAGCCCGTGTGCCTTGTTGCGCAGAGTTCAACTGCAATTCGGTTGGTCTTTTTCCCAGCTCACCCAGTAACGTCCAAAAAGTAAACAAAAGTCAAACAAACGCTACTTATTCAACAAAAAAAAAACATCTCCGCACCCGAACCGCACAACGTATTCATAAACGACCCCGGCGCCGAACCACACAGCCCTCATACTGCCCCCTGCTTCGGGTCGGTAGCTCACCGCCTGCAGAGGCACTCCGAAGAAGCGTACAGTCGGATCACTACAATAAATATCGGGGGAGCTGTTCTTTATATACACTGCACCGCTGCGCCATTTTCCTGTTGTTATGGCTTGGCCCAATGAGGATAGGCGCATGAGGGGTAAAGCCTGATTTGCGATGAATTTGCTGCTTTGAAGGGCCTCAAGCATGGGTATCCCAGAGCGCGCAGCGCGTCCGAATGTTTACCACCAACCAGCGTCGTTACATGGACGCAATCTCGCAATCTTGCTCAATTTCAAGCAGTCCACGAGACTCCCAATGATAGCTGGCGCATACTCAAGTTAGGGGTCTGGTAAAGAGGTTTGGCTTTCAGCTTGAATCGAACAGCAGTTGTTCATGGGACTGGCCGGAATAAGATGGATACCACTTGGTTGAACGTTCGTGTAGGCATGCCGCCATTGAACGAACCATTGAACTCATCGAAATTATTATAAATAAAATGTATTTGTCACTATCAAAAATCCTGTTTACGTTCTTTGGCTTTTTGTTGGTTGGTGTGTTTGTGGTGTCGACTCCCCGTCCTTCCAAGCTCCATCTTCCTCGTTTGATATACGCACAGGTATCTCCTCCACCTCGGGTAACCCCTTCATCTCCACACAATTAAAAAAAAGAGTATCCATCCTTCCCTCCCAAGAAAGAAACCCCGCCCTTTCGCAAAACCTCCAATCATCGTGTCCATTCCAAAACGTCGGTTGGGTCCGGGTGTGGGGGATCCGGCAAACAAAACGAACAAGTGGTGTTGTGTCAATGCTGCTTCAGGAACCCTTCGGAAGCGCTCCTGCCAAATTCGCGCTTGTGATTCGCCCGCGCCTTTTTCAAGTCGGCAGTGTACTCTTTGTGAACCATCTCAATATACTGCTGCGGTTCGCAACGCGACTTGTGGGTCGAGTAGAATTGCTTGTATCCTCTGGAGAAATTGCGTAAAAACGTCAGCACAAGTACTCCAAACCAATTGGATGCCATCTAACCACAAAGCTTACCCTTTCAAAACATAAATCTCGGGGTAGTACAACATTGGGTATTTGTCCAAGTTGGCGGACCGGTCACGCCTGCGCATGTACGTGGCCCTAATATCCAATACAGTGCAAAGTCAGCACCTCGCCTTAGACAGCTCATGGTCTTAAACCACAAACTCACATGGTGGGCGCACGGTGCGAGGAAAACTCGCAGTGGAACACAATCACAACCTTCCGATCCATGACAGGGTTTTCAAAGAACATCTTGTCCAACTGATCCTTGGTATTGATGTTGCGCGCCCCGGCAATGTGGCCGCCTTCGTACTCGTACGGGAAACGGCAATCGATGATGTGGTACTCGTCAATCTTGTCATCGTATTGGCCGTCAAGAAGTTTCGCCAGCTGGTGTGAAAGGTCGGCACCCGATGAGAATGGCAACATTCCAATCTTATAATAGTCGATCGCGTAAGGATGTGGAGCTGCCACTCACCGTATCGGATTCAATTCTCTTGTGCGAGTCACCCTTTCCAGCCTCCCATGGCAACGCACAATCTTCTTCATGACCATATGTTGCGGCCAACGAAGTGGGCCAACTGCAGGCCGATTCTGACTCTTCGAGGGCCTTGCCGCCGAAGCTCTGCGTGCGCCTCATCTTGACTGGTGGTTCTTGTCCGCGCGGGACTTCAGCCGTCACACCCATAAGCATCGGGTCCGAAAGACGGGATGATCTCTTGACGTTGTCTGAGTCGCGGCAGCCAGGTTTGGTGACGGTGAAGGCAAGTTCCGATTGCTGAATAATGTAAAAGCAGATGGATCATGTCAATAAAGACGAATTTCGACGGGTCAGCTACTTTGGTAAAGTGCCTTACTTGACGCTTGAAGCATGGCCGAGGCAGTCGCTTTTGCACGGGAATCACAGGTTCAGACACTCCCCGACGTTGATTCCAATGAGCCATATTTGGTGGGCTAACCCGATGTAAAAGGTTAGTCACTAGTTATTGCACCAATAGGATGATACAAAATACATACCGAAGATACAGCCCCTTGCTCCTGACAACCGGACATTTGCTTGTCAAAGTCGTTCGGTCCTCTTTCGGAGCATCAAAGTAGCCTGCACCTCGTTTCTCACTGCAACAACAAGTAAACTTGTCATGAGTACAAGGCAGTACTTGTACTGATTACTAACATGTCGGAAATCTTACCCTCTCCGGTCACGAACTGGCGAAATGTCCATCGGATCCTCATCCCTTGGGGAACAAGCCTTTGGAACCTCATCAAACACGGGCGTCGGCGACAAGCGCGGCCCAGCAGACTCGCAGGTCTCGAGTCGCGCCGAAGCGGTAGCCGTACGAATGAAGGGCCGCGGACGAGGTTTCATTGGGAATTGAGGAGGCTTGGTCGCATTCTGGAAGAGCAGGTTGGCGGAACTCGACGACCGCCTGCGCGTTGGTGTGGAGTCCAAGGGCGGAGGCGAGTTGGGATCGTCGAATGAGCCATAAATGCGACGCGGTGGAGATGTTTCTCGTGGGCTGTGTGGGAGAGGCAAACTGGGTCAGCATGTATATGGTGATGCAGTCTGGTAGTAGTTTGGGGCATGATGGCCATCTCAGGCTTGCTTTGCATGTATTTGCATCAGGTACGGGCACATCGGGTCAACGCAATCTCGATGAAACACACGTTCAAGCAATGGAGTTGGGAACAAACACATTTGTTTACGGTGGAGCCACCAAATTTGTCCCAATTATCCCATCCACTCCATCACCGCACCCGCGTTCCTTCCGAGCATCTGATTGTTTCCATCCACTGCCTCTCGACCATTTGAAGATGCTCACCTTGGAGGGACCACGTTGAGGTTGGATTCCAAATCCACGGCCAAAATCGTCATGGGTGATTTCACTTGAGACCGTTCCACCGTGTCAAGGCCAGAAGCAAGCTCCAAGGACGTGCGTTTAGAGCTGGAGGGATCAGCGAGCGAAGAGCGAGGACGAGGCAGCCCGCTTGGCATCCTTGCCGAAATCAAAGAATCGCTGCTAGTGGAAGGACAAAAGATAAGCAACAGATACGTTGATAAGTACACTGGAGCCAGACAACCACCAGTTTGCACCCGGCCGAGGAAAACGCGAGTGACGCGAAAAACTTGGACCAGCTGACACTTTGTTATTTACGCTCAATCCCCTCCCAAAGCAGTACTCAAACGTTGACGCGTTTCAGAGCTGTCTGAACTACGTGAATCGACCTGCTGCTGGAGCAAAGCCAACCCCACCATTCCTCACACCAGCGCACACAGTACATACCTGAAAGAGCCTGCAAGCATTCTGAAGAAGCACCGAGTCCGACACGAGAGCGGCTTACCGTTTGAACTTGTTTGATCGATATCAAAGGCGCCCTTCTCTCGTTTCCCAACGAAGAAGCAGCGACGCGACGGGTTGCCGATGACGGAAGTTTTTTGAGTTCCGTGGGAGCGGAAGGTGGAAAGGCACGACGTGGGCCCGGCGAAGGTGACGGTCAACTTGTCGTGTTGGAGTGTGTGTGTTTGCAAAGCTTTCGCTGTGCAAAATCTGGGGTCGGAAGATGGAAGTGTGAAATCGGTGTTGCACGCGTTTGAGGAAGCAGAAGGTCTTACCGCGCGGGTCGCGATCTGGAGTGTTGGAGTGCTGGCTGTGGGTGAGGGAGGGTGCTGTGAAGTGGGTTAGGATGGTCGGGAGGGTGTTGGGAGGAGGAGGGGGACGGTTTTGAGAGCGAGCGATGGACCCAGCAGCAGCAGGAAGGAATGAGCCCAGCACAGTCTGCAGCAGAAAGAGTTGGTCTGCAGCTTCCATGTCCGGACCCTCGACCTCTGCTTTCGTGTGTGTGCGTGGAGACCGCGTCCTACTTTGTAGTGTTACGTGAGCGTAAGACCCTGCAGACGGGGTCTCGTCCATGATGAAAACCGCACAGAAAGAAAGAGGGCGGAGTTGTCTCACCCCCTGTCCGAACCTGTCCGAACACTGCTTGTACACCCCTCTCCCCTCCGACAAATTCCAAATCTTTTTTTCCATCTGTGCTCCCAGAGTACGTCTGCTACAGTACCACTCGGACTTTATGAGTGACCTGATTTGCGGAGTGCCAAGGTGCGTTGCGCACACTGACGGCATTGAAGAACCCGGCGTGAAAATTTCAAGGGAATTTCTTCCAAGGACGAAAACCCAAGTATTGGCGCGCAACCTGCTTCGTCAAATGAAAAAACAAATGAAACCCTTCAATTCTTCGTTTGCGGGGTAGCTCCAGGACGGACTCTACGCAGCGGGTGTTTCTGTATTTCAAGGGGAGCGGGTTCGTATTTGCTGAACTCACCGTACCTTGTTGTGCGAGGGCTGGGTTCCCCGCAATGGATGCTGCGAGGGAAAGTTCAAAAAGGGCCAACGGCATCTGCAAACCACTGTACAGCAGCAGGACCGCAAAGTGCTTGGAGATCTATCTTTGCATTGCATAGCAGCCAGAAGACGCAAACCTATCTGGTATTGATCGTGTGATTCATGTCTTAAAGGAAGGCTTAAGGTTTTCAGTTATTTTGCGATTTTCTCGGCGGAAATCAAAGCAACACATGGTACACTGACAAGGCGACGTGGGCCAAGGGAGAGCAGTTAACCTGTGTGCAAGTGACCTCCACTGTTTATATAGGACAAGACGCGAACACTGGGGATCCTCCATGCACCTATCGGTACTCATGTAGTCGAGGGCTGTGATGATGTGATGCACGCTTGATGTCGCCCACTCCTACCCACCAACATAACTGCACAGAAGGTGCTCAGTGTGCACCCAACATGCATGTGGCGATGAATACCTACCAAAGTATTCTCATATTTGGATTTCCAGGACAACTGGAAAATATCTTTCCTGCCCGTTCAGTTCATTGGATCTGACCAAAAGGTGCAACACAGATGAATCCAACCTGACCTGCCACTACAGAAGGAGCTCTGGCAAAAAACAACAAAAAGATCGTTCTTAGCGGAGTTCGGATCTCGGTGATCCATTGTCAGTGGCTGGAATCGAACCAGCGTCAACGCGGATTCGCAGTAGCGCACCTCCGTGCAATCCCACAACGCGGCGTACTACCACTATACTACACTGACACGCTGGAAAGAGGATTATATGCTGATAGTTTAATAGCAATGGTCTCTGCCACGCATTCCTCAGATGGTAAACGGACATTGAAAGGCTGTCGCCCAGACTCTTTATCATGAATAGAAAGCAGATATTGCTTCAATTTAGCAACTTTGTGAAGACGAGCGCAAAACCAAAGCTGGATTGGTTGGGTACGGGAAAGAGAACGACACTGCCAGTGACGGTAAAACAGAGATTTGGGATGAAAGCAGGGATGACAATCGATAGTACGCGCAAGCCCGTACACGGGCATTTTTATTAGTTCTCATAAGACCGCCCTTTGGTCAAAAGCGACTGCTCCTCGGTGGACCGGGGTGGGAGTCAGTGGAGTCGTCAGACGAGAGACGGATATGTGGATACCCAAGGCTTGTCCAATAGTGCCCAGCCACCGTCGGAATGAATTTGTTTACGGCGCCAGAACTTCCTCGAAATCTCAAAAAGGGCAGAAAGGCCCCCAAAGTAAAGGTTAAAGAGGTCCACTGTACTGGGTCCATCGGCAACGACAAAAAAGTAATCTCCGGCCACGGAAACCTGTCAAGTTCATCGCCCGTTTTGTAAATACCGCACTAGAACATACCCTCCCACGAAGAGAACTCTTTGGTTCGAGTGGGCTCTCCTCCGAAAATGGCCCCTCCCGCGAACAGAGCCTCCCAGCCAACCCACCTCCACGCTCACCACCAGAACAACAACCAGGCTCCCGTCCCTGCCTTCCACCCAGTCCACCTTCCCGCTGCCAGCAGCCCGCCAAAGTTTCCTTCCTTCGGAAAGGGTGCATTACCGCCCCCAATTCACCCTAAAGTTCGGGAACTTGCTTCCCAGCTCGACTGGGTGCCAGGCTCAACAACCAATCACTCCGAGTCTGTCGAAAAAAAATCCAAAAAGGAAAATTCAAAGGCAAATGAGAAAAAGTCAGAAAAGGCTGCGGTTTCTGAGGCTGCTGCCGCTGCTGCCGCCTTTGCAGCGGCAATAGCGGCGAAAGGGGGTGATCTCGACTCGGATCCTGCGGGATGGATGGCGGACGTTGTTCGTCGAGCGCAAGAAGGGGACGCGAGAGCGCAAGCGCTGTACGCAGTCTGTTTGCAGACTGGCTCCTTAACTCAAAGAAATGAACCAGAGGCGCTCAGATGGCTCAGTTTGGCAGCATCAAGAAGCGGAGGGCCAACGCCTCCAGCTCCTCCCGATAGAGAACCGAAGGAAAATACTCCTACCTTGTTTGGAACCGCTGGGACGCAAGAGAACGGGCCTGTTTTCACGTTTGGGTCGAGTACTACCCCGGTTTCGTCACCTACAAAATCTCCCGCGAAGCCGTCTACATCCGCTGACGTGTCTTCTGCTGCATCATCCCCGGCCAAACCTGCTCCACTTGATGGTATTTTGTCTTCGTCCACTTACGCGCAGGAATCCGGAAAGCAACCACAGGATCGATATCTCGCCATCATCTGTCATTTACTCGGCGAATGGTATCGGCGGGGAGTTGGAGCAGCCCCAAATCTGAATACTGCATTCCGTTATCTCAAACGAGCGGCAAATCTGGGTCATGCGGAGGGATTGAATAGTCTGGCGGGGATGCATGAGCGAGGCGAGGGTGTCATCAGGGATGACGCCGCTGCTTTTGCTATGTATATGCGGAGCGCTGAAGCGGGAAATATTTTGGCCCAGTTCAAAGTCGGTCAGGCGTACGAAAAGGGGAAGGGTAAGCGTCGTTGCGGAGCTCAGAATACACAGGCCCAAACTCAATCTCCCATGAGCCAACCGCTCACGCTCTCGTCGCAAACAAAAACAGGTACTCAACTCAATTACGCCCGCGCAAAGTCATGGTACCGAAAAGCAGCGGCCAAAGGGTATTTTCCTGCTTCTGTGCGTCTAGCGATTCTTTCACTGGACCCTGCGTACGAAACACTAGACAATCTCGTGGCTGCTGCAACTCGCATAAACACACCTCGGTCGCTTCATGATCTTGCAATTGCGTACTCCTCAACGCGCCATGGCGCCACGCCAGACGCGCAACAAATGCGAACATGGCTTCGGCGAGCAGCGCAAGCAGGCCACGTTCGCTCGCAATGGTTGTTGGGGAAATTGTACCAGGATGGGACCGCAAGTGCCGGCGTCAACCTTCAGCGCGCCTTTTATTGGTTTCACCGGGCGGCTCTGCAAGGGTTCCAGCCTGCTCAATGGGCGGTGAGCGGAATGTACCGTTCAGGACAAGGGGTCGAACGGGACAGTTCTTTGGCGGATAAATGGCATCGGGCGGCAAATCGATGCGGGTGTCAGCGCTTGCGACCGGACATTCAGGATTATGCTTGCGTCTCCGTTTACAGTCTCAATGAGGCGAATGGTCCGGTATGGAACTCGCTAGATCAAGAGAAGCCGTTCAACTTGGTTTCGGCTGCCAACTCCTCCATAGACGCCAAAGTTCTGGGAGCTTCAGCTCCTGGGGCGCCTGATGCGGTGACGGGTTTACCCGTCAGGCTCGATGTAGGAAATACACAATCGAGCGCAGGTGTTGGTACGTCGAGCCCAAGCAAAGCGGTAACTGGAGAAGGAGGGGCGGGAAGTCCAATCAAAGCTGCGAGCAGCGGACATGGTTTAGATGGCTACAGCGACACATACGAAGTATATGATGCGGAGCACGATGGGTACCGAGACATGCGCGCTCTCCTGGACTCCATGTACTTGCCAAAAGGCGTCTATCTCCAGGAGAGGTCGAACCAGTTCCCAACGCTGATGCAAATCGAGAGATACCGCGAGACACACCCCGATACGATCTCACGCCTATGCGAAGTGAAACGTACATTCATGCACGCAGAAAACCTCTGCAAAGCGGAAAAACACGACGCGGCGGTGCGTGAACTCGCACGCGGTTTCAAAGCGTTTGAAGGATTATTTGATTTGGGCAACTACAATCTCCGGCTTCTTGCCGAGATCTCCGTTCAAACGGTGTTGGCGCGAACCCCCAACGATGTTGACGCATTGTTGGTAGATTGCTTCGTCAACATGCTCGCGCGGCCAGCCGAGTTGTCCATCATCGCCCTTGACGCGGTGATTGGCACAAAGACGGACGAGTCGGCAGCGTACCTGTTGCGGGGTGGGTGTAAGGCGAGGTTGGGCAGGTTCACGGAGGCGCTGGAAGACTATGATCTGGCTGTCAAATACGATGATCCCAGAGCGGCGACACCGGAAATTTACTACCAACGGGGGGCGTGTCATAGCAATATCGATGGAGGGGGACATTGCCGGAAAGTGATTGACGACTTGGGGCGGTACCTTTCGATGGTTCCTCTGGACGGCCGGGTGAGTGACCTTTAGGCTTGCCAATGACCGGTCGGAGGCATGTAGATACTAATTGACTTTCCACAGAGAGTACCTGATGCGCATTACACAATTGCCGGCAGCCTGCTTGCGCTCGACAATGGCAAGAAGATGATTGACCACTTTTGGCATGGACTCCATGCTGAAGGCATCAGGCTTCCCTTTTACCCTACCAGTGAGTATCACGCATGTAATCTGTTTCATTTACCGCATTTTGTTCACTTTGCGAATCCCTCTCCGCAATCAAAAAAGTCATCAACAGCGACCTGAAAACTCGCCTGACATTGGAAGTCAAATACACCCTTTACATGGGTGGGGAACAAGTGCGACGGCAACCGTGGTCCAAAGTCCCTGCCAAAATCATGCGGAACGTGGAAGGGGATGAGCCGCAAAGCGTTGCCAAGGAATGCCTGGCGTGTGGAAGCGTCGGGAAAACCAGAACTTGCGCTGGATGTCGTGGTGCTCGATACTGCAGCACTAATTGTCAGGTACGTTTCCTTCTGGCGATGTTTATATTTTTCCAAAGCGGGCAAATTTAACTCGTCTCGTTCAGATTGCGCATTGGATCCGCGGCCATTCAACAGTATGCCGACGCATGGACCGTTCAGCAAATGCCGCTTAACGGATCCCCCACTTACCATGGATACCACTTTTTATTTTTGGGTTGGAGCAAGAAAGACGTCAAAATTTCTATGATTTCGGCGGGGGCGACACAAATGCAACTTTTTCCATCGCAACAACACGCAAAACATTTTTTCATTTTTCATTCTAAATTACAATAGAGGGGGGCCGGGGCACGCAATAGAGTTTCTGATTCATACGTAGGCGCCTGACCTGCATTCACTGATGGAAAGTCAAACCTGATGGCCTTCGGTTGTGGAGGTTCACATTGCCATTTCGCATTATATTTTAGCTCATATGTACAATACCAAATGAAAAACACTCCGTCATCCGGAGGCAGCTTTTTGCAGATACGCCTTCACATGTTTGTCCGCCGCGACATCCAGGGGTGTTTTCTCCTCTTTGTTGGTTGCATCTATATCGGCGCCAGCTTCCAAAAGGATCACTGCCGCTTCGCCCTGCGAGAAAAGCAAATTTGTTACGTGTCTGATTTGTGAAATGCTGTGTTGTGATCTTTTACCTGGCCTTCCTCGCTTGCGAGATGGAGCGGAGTGTTGCCTGCAGCGTCTTTAGCGTTGATCTGGAAAACACGGACGGGTTGAGGAATCATGCATCAGGTTGGCCCTTCTGCTAGGTACAGTATCAGTGTCAAGTGAATGATACCTTGGAATTCGCATCTATCAAAAGCCGCATGAAGGCAGTGTTTCCTCGTGAGGCAGCGCGGTGCATCGGTGTCTAATCATCCAGCGATATAAGTATGCCATTGTAGGCTGGAGCCATTTGCAAGATCCAAGCATTGGTACCTGCTTGAGTTTGTCCACTAGATTCACGTTCGCCCCATTTTCGATCAGGACCTTGCCGATCTATTCAAGGTGCACCGCGGCCGAATCAGGTCCTCTGTTTCCTAACAACAAGGCGTATCCTGATACCAAGGCAACATCATCCACTTACGTCCAAATGATTCTTTGATGCCGCATAATGCAGAGGAGCCTGCAAGTTTTCATTCTGTTCGTTCGGGTTTGCACCACCGCGCAAGAGTCGTTCGACCACGTCCAACGCCCCAACGCTCACGGCAATTATGAGTGGGGTCCATTTTGCCTGTCAGAGAGTGGAATTGGTGTCAGTCCTACCTTGGTAATGAGGATGAAGGTAGCGCTTCTGGTGGACGTACGTCGTCAAGGGCGTCGACTTTGGCTCCTTTCTGGTAATGTCGTGTAACCGAGGTCCGGTGAGTTGTCAGCGTATAATTGAAGACAGAGAAATGCTTACAGATAGCAGGTATTCAACAATATGAAGATGCTTGCCACTTGCTAAAATATCGGTTGAAACAGCAAGGGAATGATCACGCAAGAGAGATTATTTGCGATGCCGCTTCGATGCGACCCTGGACGGCAACCAACGCGCACCTACCCGCCCAATGTAACGCCGCTGCGAGTACGGGAGAAAAATTATATGAAATCGTCAAATTTCGACGATTATTTTGAAATTGAAACCGGGACGGACTCACTTCTCTGATCCTAATACCACAGGGGTACAAGTTAGAACACAATTCGGGGACACCGGCGCAGGAACGACGGGTTTTTCCTACTTCGTCTACGGAATTCACCGCCTCCACTAAGCTGCGGACAGTGTCAAAAGCTCCTTCGTACGCGCTCGTGAAGATTGTCATGGTTTACTCTTGGGGGAGATGATAATGCCTACGGACGTGAAGACAATGACATTCGTTCCACCCTGGCAAGCACCGGCGGTGGCGCAGCAACAAGCGAAATGTCCGATGATTTCGGACATGTGGTCCTTCCAGCGACGATCTGCCGATGCATTCCCCACTGAAGACCCTTGGTCGCCGCATTTTAGACCGACCGTGGGTGGACTCGCGTATCCAACACTTGGCACTCTCGCAGCGGTTAAAACACTTGCGAAATACTCCTGCCCTTGAACAACGATCGTCTGAATGGCACCAGGCAAGAACACGACTCATCACGGTGAGTTGTCGGAGAGCTTTCGATTCCGCAGAATCTTTTCGTGTCTCCAAAGCCCAACGTTGTAAGTACCTTTAAAAGGCATCCGATGCTGCGAGCTTTATTAGACAGGATGAGCCAACCGTAGCCGCCTACTCCAAAAGCGTAAACAAGCCGCTAAACCCAAACGATGTGAACATACATCTATGGGCAAACCCGCACAGAGGAGCCGAGAGAGTCATTTCTCAAAAGTTAAAGGGTGAGGGGGATTTATCAAAGAATCTACCAAAGGCTAGACGTCGTCCCATGGACTGGGGTAACCGGTAAGATCCCTTACAAAGGCGGTGTTGCAAATGCTGGATCTTCATGCTGACGGCGGGCAGATACGAGCCTTTAGCGATCCAGTTCATGGAAAAGTATTTGCAACAGAAGATTGAAGGGTTTGGGTTGTTAACGCATGACCATTACCCGTGGCTTGGGGCATCGGTCGATGGAGTGACGTCGAATGGAACCATTGTGGAAATCAAGTGCCCATATCGTTCGGGCCAGGTTGGCCCATTGTATCCTCCGGATTTGCATGTTTGGATACAGGTGAATGGAAGCCCATTTAGATTCTACGACTTGGAATGTCTTGATAACTTCTAACGAGGTTGATCTTGTAGGTTCAAATACAAATGGAGGTGCTGGCTATTCCAAAGGCGATCGTCGCCAAAGTAAGGAAGGTGGAGGCTCTATTGTGATGACATCCGCATCTTTCTCATGATTTTTTCACGAAGTTCGAATATTTCGAGGTGCCCGACCTGCAGAAATTCGAGGAGGATGAAATGGCCTTAACGAAGGGAGTTCTCTTCGAATCTGATTCTTCATCATCACCCGGCGAAAGCCCGCCGGAACCTATTTATTCACCAGAGGACATTGCGGGAGATGGTGCGGCGCTGATCTCATGGATGGAGGAGACGCGAAATAGTCGACCAGATCTGATTCCAAGATTGTGGTCTCTGGAAACCTTCACCAATCACTCCTTTGAACGTGATCAGGAATGGTTTCAAAGGATTCTACCCTTTCTGCAGAAAGGGTTGGAGGAACTGCAAAGGCAACGAGAGCGGTGGGAAAAGGAGGTTGGAAGTAAGGATGAGGTTAGAGCTCCAGAACACGACGAACAGAATACACAGTGAAAGTGTCACTTTGTCATCTGAAAAAGTCGATTTTCTGTATTTGATGGTAATTGTATGTACACTCTACGACCGCTGTTGATGTATTTACAATCATAGCCCACTTCTAGCCAATATTGGATGTCCTCTCATTCAACCATCGGATCACCCTCTGGCTCCTCCTCCTCATATGGCAGCTTCTCGCGTATGACTTCCAATAGCGCATTTTGTTGTGCTTCTGTCAGTCGGTCCTCGCATTCCTCAATAATCTGATTTGTTCGGAAGTTTAACAATCCTTCACTCAAGACGTGTCTGCAGTGTCAGCATTTCGTTGCCAACACGTACCACGTTCAACTCAACAGCAGATTTGGGTCTCAAATTAAGCAACATGAGCTTTTCAGCCTTTGTCAGATCAAAACTCGTCATCGCATCCATGAAACTGGTAATTTGAGGAGCATCCTGCACTTTGCAAGGCGTCTTCTGGAGACACGAAAGGACCTGGGAACAAGAAAGAGAATTGAAGAGGTGAACACTACAAGTTCGGCCTAAACATGTTATGCAATTGCACCATAGTACCTCATATTCCACCGTTTTCAGGTCCTGGAAGTCCTCATTATGGAACTGCGTATGGTGTCGCCCGTGCCCCGGGTCCTTGCGGTGTGCCTCCAGTTCTTTCAGAAACATAAAGACCTCGGCATTGCTTACTGCCAAAATGCAAAGGCACGAATTCAGTCAAAGGCCGCACAACCAATTCCCTCTGTGGTTATATTTGTGGTCCTTACGAAGCGCTGACCGCAATTCGACAACCTCCATGGCAAGCGTGATGTTCTGAAGAGGCCAACTCCGCCTTGTGCTTGAGTTTCTGCGATAACAAGCAGCGGCGCAGCAGCCTCGTGGTCTGCATCTGGATACCCGCTTCTCCGACGTCCCCCTTCTGCCAACCATCGCCTAATTTTGAAACAACTCCAACGATACAGGAACGTCCTTCTTGCCTGAGAACCCAGAATGACCTCTCTTTATAGCACAAACTACCATCTGCGGTACTTTCCATACCTAGTTGTCCCTCCTGGGATCTCTTCTGGTCCACCCGCGCTCTAACCTCTTGACGTTCCTTTCCAGCGCTCATAAACGGGACGGCTTCATTGAGTTCATCAAGTCCCTTCTGTTAACTCCGTTTGTTCTCCATACGCGTCCTCGATCGACTCGTAAAGTCTTAGAAAGTGACGGGGAGGGCATGTCGACGGAGGACACGTCCTCGGGAACTAGCAAAAGAGTTGACTACTTGCGGCGCCTTGACCGCGTCTTGAGTGATGGGAGCATAGGATGGTTTGATCGTGACTCTAATGGTGACCAGATAGACGGCGCTGGTTCGCCAACTGCCACCGTACGTGAGAAGGATCGGAATGTGCAGCGGTATTGTGAAATTTTGATGTGTGTGGAGGATCTGATTGTGGATGCGATCTTGCATCAGCAAAAAGGTAGTATATTTACGGCCTGCAATGCGTTGACCGGTATTGCATGAGCCGACTTTTCAATCCATTCTTGTGTAAAGATCTGCCGGAGCTTTCTCGCCTCTCGACGCTTGTTCCAACCATTGGCCGTTTCTTCACACCTTTGCCCCTCAAAGACGCATTCTTGATACAGAATGCGAAAAGATCCATCGCAGCGCGGCGCTTTGTGCCGCCGAGCTTCAACGACATTAGGCATATTCTGAATGCCGCCCAAGTAATGGCTATTGCTCCAACTTTGAAATTGATTACATTGTACGCATACATCTTTGCTTTGCATAAGTT
This sequence comes from Borealophlyctis nickersoniae, assembly GCA_027604605.1. Lineage (NCBI taxonomy): Eukaryota > Fungi > Chytridiomycota > Chytridiomycetes > Rhizophlyctidales > Borealophlyctidaceae > Borealophlyctis > Borealophlyctis nickersoniae. The sequence continues at coordinate 18,184 of JADGKA010000078.1, read as the reverse complement.
TGCATTCAATTGTCAGCGGATCACTAACCATCTTGCAGTGATGGAGACTGCACGCTGTACGCAGACGGCGCCGACTTCGCCCAAGACTCACAGCTAGTAACTCTTCTTGTCCGCTTGCTACGTCACAACTTGACTGTCGCCATCGTAACTGCCGCTGGGTACCCCGGCGACGCCAGTCGATACGAACAACGACTGTCCGGACTCTTGGACGGGTTCCGGGCCTCGCAGCTCTCAAAAGAGCAATTGGAACGGTTTTTCGTGTTGGGCGGCGAATGTACGTTGCTAATTGCCTTGGACTGTCGTTGTCGTTGTCGTTGTTGATCCGAGCTTTTCAATATCAGGTAATTACCTGTTCCGATACGACTTTTCAACACAGCACCTCGTGTATATCAAACCCGATGAATACAAGTCGTTTGCGGCAAATGGGACCACATATGCGGACCGCATTGCAGATTTGTTGGATGTTGCACAGGAGACACTTGAGGAGTGCGCGGACGTCATGGGGTTGAAAGAGAATGTCCAAATCATTAGAAAAGACCGCGGACTAGGTGAGGCCATGTGTAGCGAACATTCATTCACGTGAACTGGCAAGAAAGAAACTCATGCACTTTTGCAGGCGTGGTCCCAAACCAAGGAACACGGTTGTCGCGGGAACAGTTGGTAGATTGTCCGTAGCTCTGCTTAGCAGTCACTTATCAAAAGGCTGACCCAGTTTTCAACCTGCAGGATGAGTTTGCCTTGTCTGCCCAACGTCGCCTCAACAATCATCAGCATGCAATGTCCGTTCGCCGCAAGCGCATCCCGTCGTCATCAGACGAACCTTGGGCTCCCTTACCCTTCTGTGCATTCAACGGTGGGCAGGACGTGTGGGTAGACATTGGGAATAAACTCATCGGAGTTTCTATCTTGCGTGAACATGTTGGTGCGGAGGGAAACGAAACGCTTCACGTGGGTGACCAGGTGAGTACTTGTTTTGCAAGTCACGTGAATGGGTGTGAGCTAGTCATGTTTTGATTGACTTGTTTGAACTTCACGACTAGTTTTTGTCAACTGGAAATGACTATTCGACGCGATCTGCTTGTTGTACTGTTTGGATAACTAACCCTGAGGAGACGGCCGAAGTGTTGATTGAGTTGGACGCGCTATTGGTGAAAGGACACTGAGTTTTCTCCTATTGAACAATGATTGTTCAATGCAGTGGGTTTTTTTGTGAAATGGTGACAAGTGAAACTGTGTTCGCTCATGAGCAGTTTATAATATGATGTGCACTGTGAATCAAAATAGCCGAATGCAGTCCACGTCCGTCCCCCTCGCGTACTTGGGAATACCCTTCGAGCTGAACGATTTCCTCATGCATAAAGGAAAACCAAAGCCGCCTCAGATTCTTCCATGCTCGGGCCCTGTCACTCTTTTGCATGTGGTCTCGTCAAGACGGGGTTTTCCATCGGTTTGCAATAGGCACGGAGGTTGACTACCGTAGATATGGCGTTTGCACTGTATCTCTCCCCACTTGTGAAAGCGCGCGCGCGCGCGCGGGACGCCGTGCTGAATGAAGGATGGGAGGACTTACATATAGGCGAAAGTCATTTGACAAAACAACTGGAGACCTCCAAAGCAGTCATCTGTGTATCCCGAAACGCGTCAGCACGTAGATAGATATCTACCACGTACTTACTTTTTCTACTGGTAGTCTACTCTAAAGACACGTTACCCAATCTGATACTGACCATGCCTTATTACCTACACAGACGCCCTCCACTCTTTCACCTGCCTCAAGTAGATACATTCTGGTGGAGCTTGGGTACCCGTTCAGTTGGGCTTGGATACCCGTTCCGCCAATTTGGGACGCACTGAGACGCGTCCAAGCAGACGGGCTTTGTCCAAGCCGCAAAAGCTCCCTGCAGGTGAAGGGCAATGCGTCCGTCCTGCTTCTGTTCTGGACCTTCAACGTCATGCCCCCATGACGTTCTAGACCCTTCGACGTCAAGCCCGCTGTGATCCTCTGCGCCACGTCTCTCAAATATAAAAGGAGACCCTCCCCCCCTCGAAAAGACCATGGCCAGCTTGCATTGCACTCCCGCAAGTTGGTCATGGGGCTTCCTGTTGGATGACCTTCTTGACTTGTTCCAGCAGGAAGCCTAGCTTCTTTTTGCTCGGTCTCTTGGATGACCTTCTTGACTTGTTCCTGAGACCGGTGTTTTTTTTGCAAGGGCTCTTTTGGATGACCTTCTTGACTTGTTCCTGAGACCTTTGCAATGTGGCCATTGCCGGTTCCAAGCCCGGATGAGAAACACAGAGGACAAAGCATCAAAACAAAGAAGAAAAGCAGTTCAGAGAAAAAAACCTGTTTCAGTTTGGATTCAAGTCCCATCTGGAATAATAATGCAAACGCAGGAGTGTTGGTATTGGAGAATGAGCAGTTAAGACGCGTGAACAGAAGGAAGTCGGCCATATGTCATGTTGGACCCGTTGTGTTTCGTTCGTGGATGGAGGGAGCACGGTGAAAAGTCACGGTTGGATAGAAATGCACGCGTGTCGTCCGCTGCTGATCTGTCGAAGATCTTCAACGATGCCGTCCAAACCTGCAGTACTGATTGACTTGAGCGGGTGAGCGTGGAAAGGGTGCTGGTTTGACTCCCTCCTGCACTTTGCGTTTGTCCAGGAGCCGACGAAGCTTGACAATATCAACAGAACGCTGCATGTCGACACGCAACCCACACCAAACGCAATACCAGCGTTGCGCCGACTAAGAGAAGCGGGGCACCCTGTATGTCCCTTGAGAAGCCTTCAACCGGGCTTCTTCTTCTTTTCTTCCACCTGCAAACTCACTCCAAACCCCGGTCACAGCTCCGTTTCGTCACCAACACAACCAAAGAATCCTCCGCCCACCTTCTTTCCAAACTCTCCGCCATTGGTTTCGACATTGACCCAAAAGAAGTGTTCACATCTTTGATTGCCGCCAGGCGGTTGGTGGAATCGTTGGGAGTCAGGCCGTTGCTGTTTCTGGAAGACCAGGCGTTGGAGGAGTTTGAGGGTATCGAGACAAAGGACCCAAACGCCGTGGTGGTTGGGTTGAGTCCGAAGAACTTCCATTATGATAAGGTTTGGTGTTGTTGGGGCGTTGCGGTGGAGGTACTGGTTCATTCCTGAGTGCCTTGACTTTTTTCAAGTTAACAGAAGCCATGCGAATCATCCAATCGGGAGGTCCCTTGATCGCTATTCACAAAGGTCCCTCCATACAAAACCCCAATCTTGTCTCATTTCCGCCTTCTAAATAACAGCCCCTTTAACTTTCACAGCCCGCTATTTCGCTCGCCCGGACGGTCTAGCTCTAGGCCCAGGCGCGTTTGTCGCTGCGCTCGAGTATGCAACCGACGTCAAATCCCAAATTGTGGGGAAACCCGAACCATCCTTCTTTCGAATCGCCCTAGATGATTTGGGTGTAACACCCGACCAGGCGATCATGATTGGGGATGATGTGAGGGATGACGTTGGTGGTGCGATGGCTTTGGGGATGCAAGGGTATTTGGTATGTACGGTCATCCACGAGGAGGGACTTCAATGCGGTTGACATTGCGAGCCATCTGAATTGCCACGCACACGCAGGTGAAGACAGGCAAGTACCGGGACGGTGACGAAACCTCTAAAGGCTTTACCCCATCCAAAGTATATGCCACGTTTGCGGAAGCCGTAGATGCAATTTTACAAAACCAAGACAAATAATGACAAGCGATTGCTTTTTGTGTAATGCGATCTCGATCCCTATATCGAAAAGCGCTCTACCCTATGTAATTTACAATTTTCCCCCTTCCCTCTAAACTACGAGAACAATTTAATAGTTGTGTCTGAACCGCATGAGAAGATCCATGGTTGAGTCGGGTGGAACTCGCAGTGCAGAGCACCTGATGAAAATAATCGCAAAAGGCCATGATCAGAACTTCGGATTGACGGCACACACACGTGAGAGTCACAGACTTACCCAAACTATCCACAACATCGTGCGCTCTCAGCGTCTTGACAGGCACGATGAGCGGGTTCTGCATCAAATCATTGTACACCATCCCATGGAATATGTTCACGGACCCGTCGTCACTGCATGATGCAAAGAGAGGGTACCGTTTGTGGAAGGATACTTGACGGACGGCAAATTTGTGGTACCTGAAGCGCAAGAACCTTTAGACATCCCCAACTCAGAATGCGAGCAAATTCCCCAACGCATTCGCTCACCGTAAAGTCTTGTACGGCTTCGTTGAAAGGTCCATGTCAAACCAACACACCCGCTTATCATACGTTCCGATAATGACATTATCCCCGCCAGGATGAATGTCCATGGAGGATATCCATTTGGCTCCGCTCTGGAGCTTTTTGGCAAGCTCTTGTTTGAGGAGGTTGTAGACGCGAACGTAGCGTTGGGTCTGCAAGTACAGAACATTGATGAGTTTACAAACGGTGCGTCGGGACCAGAGTTCCGGTAAAATGACGTACGGCGACGAAAAGGAAAGGTTTGGAAGGGTGGAAAAGAACGCGTTGGACCAGTCCTTTGGATTTGCGGAAGGGGTTTTGTGTTTGGCGTTTGGAAAGCTGGTGGACGAGGACTGCGGTGCTGGCGGCTGTTCAGACAATGAGGTCAAAAAATGGTTTCGTTCAAGCTTCAAAGATGTGGAAGCCGAAAATCCATACCATCTGGTGAGACCGTTGCAAAGTAGTCACCCTTTCGGTGCCATGTGAGGTATGTCACGTTCTGGAAAGTGGTAAAATGTAAGAAAAGAGTTTACAGGTCCCCAATGCGAAAACAGTTGCAAGCTAAGCTAACCAACCTTGGCAAATGTAATATGCACCCGGTGACCGTCTTTGAATTCCGCATCTGTGGGTTTTGCCCACTCGGAAGCGGATTTCGCTGGGTCTGCATCCGGGTATTAGATAAAGGTGCTAAAAGTTGAACTTGACGCTTTTAAGGGATTGCTCACCATTGCTCCACACTTGGGTGATGAGTTGATCCGTTGCAAAGTTTGTCACGGTGGATGCAAGTTCCGGGTTGAATAAAATGACCCGCGATTGTCTGAAAGAACAAAGTTAATACCGAGGCCGTTAACAGCACCATAACTGCAAGTCAAACCACTCACGCTGCCACAGCCAATAGAGACAGCGCCTTGTTCGGATTCCATGATACCGATTGCACCGTCTCCCCCACGGTCCAAGATTTCAAGCATCGTCCCGTAGCCACCTCCCACACACGGACGGTCTGGTCGTCTGAACCAGAAGCAAGCCACTGGCCAGTAGGGTCGACGGAAATGCTCCTCACCCTCCCGGTGTGACCCTTGTAGACGATCGCCAAGGCGGATGGGAATGGTCGAAGGTCCTTCGGACTCGGGAGTTTGGGTATCAGCGATTCGGGGTCGATGTTGACCTGCAGATCCACACAAATGGTGTTAATTTGGAAATTGTGACACCGGCCACATGACTGCAAGTCTTACCTTCTTCTTGACCATACGCGGGCAAAGGTAAAGATCCAAGCACCGATCAAAGCGCTCCTGGATGAACCGGTCATATCCCGGAACGCTGCGAAGGTTGGGATATCTGCGTCGATTACACACAAGGTTACTCCTGACTGTCTACACTGTGCGCCATTGATGCAAAATGATTGCTCACTTCTTGGGAATGAAATTCGTAGGTCTGTCTTCGGCATCCGTCTTTTTCCATTCTTCTTCCTCTTCTTTAGTCAACAGATATTCGGCAGGCGGATTATACGACTCCGCATTATCTAATAACAAACAGAAGGTTCATCGTAAGCAAATGCGAAACCACTGAGTGGAAAAACACGGGAGCTCACCAGGTAGCGCCATCTTGGGGGCAGGAATATGCATGGGATGATCTTCACGGGGCTCATCAGCGTCGTCCCAGACAGAATAGTATTTTGGTTTGCTCGTGGTCTTTTTGCCAGGAACGATCCAGCCTTTCTGAATTGCACGGGCTATGTACAGGATCTGAAAACCACGTCAAGTCAGCCACCACCTCAGCACACCGGCTTCACTTGAGCTTGAAACTCACCCGCCGTGCTTCAGTTTTGGAAGGAATAAACCTTCGCTTCGGTTCGGGAGCTGCACTTAGCGGCGTTACCATTGTTTGGCTGGTAAACCACTCGACCGTGGGCTGCAATGATTATGCGCGTTCTCAGCAAACCACCAACGTTAGTGCTTCTCAAAAAGATCCGCAAATGGTACCTCGTATGGATCATAATCAGCCTCTGGCAGTTTGTTTGCTTTGATTCTATTCAGCAGCTCCAAATCCTCCGCACTCAGCACGACGTCTTTATCTTCCAAGGCATCATACACGGATCGCCTGCGCAAGAGAGCACGAAGACGATTATAGGCCAGCCAAACGAATAACAGCACAATCAAGCGAATCCCTACCACGCATTTGGATCGTCCATCGCAGAAAGGAAGGCATCCAATTTGTCACCCTTCGACCCCTTCATGATCTTCTTCCCCTCCACATCGTATCCGATATGCGGAAAGTCCTCATACCACTCTCTCGGGACATTGCCTGTTGTATTTATCGTCTCCTACGGAATGCTAGTGATCAGTTCACGACGAACCAGACGTCGTGTATGGCTCGAAAGATCAGTACCTCGTCCGAGTCATCACTTTCGTAAACAGGATCAATTTCCGGCAAGGGTTTCTTTCTCAAGACTCGCACGGCCTTGGATTCTCCACGATTCGGGCTGTCGGAATCGCTATATCCATAAAATCCGTCAGTAATCCTTGCTCATCATCCTGTGGTGACGGACGACACCCTGCAAAGACTCACTCAGAAAGTCCAAACTCGTCTTCCTCGTCCTCGTCATCATCCCCAGAGCTCGCAAACTCTTCATCGTCTTCTTCATCCTCCGGACTTCCGGCCGACCCATCCTCTCCGTCCTCCTCCTCTCCGTCTTCCTCCTCGTCCTCGTCCTCGTCCTCCGAATGAATGTCACCGTCGCTTGGAACTTCTTCCCAACCTATCCCATCCGAGTCTCCCTCCGAAGCGTTCCCATCTTCAAGGTCACCATCTTCAAAGTTGTCGTCGCTATCTCCCTCAACGATATTGTTGAAGTCGTAAGTTTCGTCGTCGGACTCTGGTTCTGGTGCGCGTTTGGGCTTTGCCACCGTTGGTGGTGCCACTGCCTGCGCTCTCGTTCGTTTCATAGTTGTGGTTAGTTGTTCCCTTGAGGATCGCAGTTCAAAGGAATGTGGCAAATTGAAGTGTAATTCCAACTTGAACTTTTGTCGCGAAAAGTCCGAAACTCGCCAAAAACAATTCAGAAACACGTGACCTATCATGCCTGCGCCACCTCCAGAGGTATCGCGCTCAGTTTCCCACCAAAGAACAGAGAATCACTGCGATCTTGCGACCCGTTAATAGGCAATTGCACGCATCGGAGATATACTCGAATTTTGCTCTAGTCTGCCGTTGCCTAACTCTGTCGCTGCTTGTAGGAGCCCCCGACGTTAGTCTAGTCTAGATGTCGTCAGCTCAGCTACATGGTATCCGCAGCTGGCAAAGAACTGCGCATTGACTGCCAGTCAACCCATACACATTCCTCTTCAACGCGAAATAGATGAATGACTGCAACGCGTGAAATGAGGAGAAGAGACGCAATGTGGATGGGTATAATCTATGAACTAGCTGGAGGCATCCGAAACTCCTCCGCAACACGAAAATGCTTATGGCTTGTCAGAACCTTGGAAGAACAATGGCAGCGGAATCGTCCTTCCGTTATCTCTTCTATTGGTGGATCCGTTTGTCAAATCAATTTTTGTCCACTTCGCCGTCGCCTATGGGTGCGATCATGAACGTCCGCGGTAACGTTGATATTTTGATATTGACCAAGCTTTGAACTGAAAATTCCACCCTTTATTCGCTTGCTGACCACTTGGCCGCGTATCACTAAGACTACAATAATGATAATAGTACAGACTCCAAATCCTGCCCCCCAAACTTCCATCCACTGCTCTAAGAAAAAAAATCCCCGATACCACTCTTCAACCTATCGCCACACTCCTCCAATAACACGAGCACCGACGCTCTAAGAAAATCCGCCGATACCACCATTCAGCCCTTCACGATATTCATCCCATGACCCGAGAACCAACGCTTTAAAAAAATCCCCGATGCCACCATTCAACCTAATCCCAATCTGGCTATGCTAATATCGCGCACGATCTAATGCATCAACAAAATCCACAATTTCGCGCCGATGCCCACATAACACGAGAACCGAGGTCGAAAGCACCACGAGTCCAATGAGCCCGATAATGATTGCAGTGAACTTGAAGATAATTGACATCACGGCCAAGCATCCGCTTCTGGGTCCCTGAGGATCGGGAGGGGCCGAAGAAGCATCAGCTCCAGCTTCCAACAGCAGTCGGACGACGTCAGCATGCACTTTGAGTGCCTCTTTTTTGGCTTCATGTATGTCGTCCACCTCCAGGTCCAGTAATACTTTTACAAGATCAACATGGCCCTCCTGCGCCGCACACACCAGAGGTCCCCAATATGGATCAGCTGTGTCATAGCCCCGATAGAAATCAACTCCAGCTTCCAGCAGCAGTCTGACGACATCACCATGCCCAAGCGTTGCTGCCCTTTCGAGTGCCACTTCTTTGGTGGCTTCGTCCACCTCCGAGTCCAGTAATACTTTTACAACATCGACATGCCCACGCCGTGCCGCAGTCATCAGAGGTCCGGACCACCAAGGAAAATCAACTCCAGCTTCCAACAGCAGTCGGACGACGTCAGCATGACCTCCAAATACTGCATCGTCGAGTGCCTCTTCTTTGGCTTCGTCGACCCCCGTGTCCAGTAATACCTTTACAACATCAACATGCCCCCCCTGGGCCGCCTGCACCAGAGGTGTGAATATATTACCGGCACCACCATTGGCTAGTGCACCTGCCGCCAATACGAGCTTGATTGTCTCAGCATGCCCCTGGCAAGCGGCCACGTACACTTCATAGTACTCCCCAGCTACGTCTACCACGTCCAACCAGACCCTGACCATCCCAACGTCTCCCCTTTTACATGCATCCCGGAATAAATCATTCTTCTCCGAATCATACTCCTCCTTCACATATACACCCGTATCCAACAACACACGAAGAACTTCGGCATGCCCCTGCAGCGCAGCACGACGCACGGCTGATTTCAGGTCAGATTTTTGCCGCCGCTCCCCCCGGGCAGCTAACAGCAAGCGGACTATTTGCGTATGTCCATGGGTAGCCCAGTCGGACAAGGCGTTCGAGCACCGTCGGGTATCAATACATGGTTCACCCAATATCAATAGTGCAACGTGCGCATGCCCGTTCTTTGCCGCCCAGGTCCAACAGTCGTAGATGTCGCGGTGCCAGCGCCAACCAGCTTCTCCCCAAACCAGGTCGCTGGACTTGACAAGGGAGGCCATAACTTTGTTCAAGCGCTGGAGGGCCCGCCCGGTGAGAGGGTGGGCGAATTGGACAGTGTCGAGGAGGAGATCTGGAGGGAGCTTAGGTCTCTGAGTGGGAGTGGGCGTGGGTTCTGGCGGTGGGGGGGCGCTGTATGCGAGAGACGGACGTTCAGACATAGTTGGTGTTTTTTGCGATTCCTCAGTTGGTTTGTTATCCTTCTTTCTCCCTGTTTTTCTATTTGGCTTTTTCATCGCTTTTCTCTCCTTTCGGTTGAAAATGGGGGGAGTTTGATGGACCTGTCAAAGTGTGATTCAAGGGGGGAAACGCGAAACAAGGGCGGGTTATTTACTGACCTTGGGGCTTGTGAGGCTCATCAATCAGCCATCTCGAAAGCCGGCAACCCCAAATTCAATTCAAAGTGATCTCCCGTCTCTTGCATTCATTCTCACCCTCCCATAACGCATAAGAATGGACTCCCTCAAGAGTCTCTCCCGGCTGTCCATACGCCAGGTATGTATGCTGGTCCATGTAGTCGTTCTTTTTCATACAGTTGTTGTTGTTGACTCTCAGTTTGGGTCTGGTTTGCGTTTAGCTCGCCCACCAAGCCCTCAACTTCTTTCTCATAGTCGCCTCGGCCTTGATGATATGGAAGGGTCTGGCAGTCGTCACAAATAGCGAGTCACCTATTGTTGTAGTATTGAGGTGCGCAATCCGTGGGATTTTATGGCCTTGGACGGATGGTATGGCGGGGTATGACACGTCCTTACCTCGTCACCGTTGGTTCTGTTAGCGAAAGCATGGAACCCGCCTTCCAGAGAGGCGACTTACTCTTCCTTACTCTGGGGAACAATCCCATTCGCGTGGGAGAAATTTGCGTTTTCAAAATTGAGGGGAAGGAGGTGCCGATTGTACATAGAGTTTTGGAGTTGCACGACGAGTAAGTAGACAGAGGAGAGGACGATGACTTTGGTTTTTACAAGGTCGGTAAGTGGAGAGCTTATCCGTTCTTTACAGGGCATCAACGGGGAAACAGTATCTGTTGACAAAAGGTGACAACAATGCTATCGATGACCGAGGGCTTTACAATCCGGGACAAATGTGGATACATAGGGAGCATGTGGTTGGGAGGGTGAAAGGGTGAGCGAAATTCACTTTCATTGCATCTGTTCTTGAACTTTTTGTTTGGGCTATTGGATCCTCATCGTTTTATCTTCGCTCGTTGCAGCTTTCTGCCATATATAGGGATGATCACCATTCTTTTGAATGATTATCCACAGCTGAAGATTGCACTGCTTGTAGCGTTGGGAGTAATGGTGCTTATGACTCGAGAAGATTGATACAAATATGGCGCTATGCTTTCAGTCCGCTGGAGGTTCTTCGACGTATTTTTCACGCTTCTGCAGGGAAAGATACAATCTGGGGTGGAAGCACCCCAAGGAAATTGAACATCCGTTTTGTGGATCAGTAGATAACGCGAATTTTAGTTGGCATGCATTGACCAAGGGAGTATTATCGTTGTTTCCTACAGCTTCACGCTGTCCGATCGTTTTCGATACGCCGAACCCTGTCATACGCCCAATCCAACAATCGATTGTTCTACAGGCACGAATCTTATTGAAACTCCAAATCAACATTAATCCCCAAGCGCCGTAGACCAACTATTGAATCCCCGCGACATCACAGATCCACGCGGAAACCATCGTCTATGACTTTTTCGCTCCATCGTTCGCGTTCTGCGCCTCATCTTTCGCCCTTTTTGCTTCATCTTTCGCCCTCTTTGCCGCCTCCTTCGCCTCTTGTTCGGTTTCTTTTTTTTGCCTCTCAAATTCCTCCTCCACCATGGTCACTCGCAGAATCTGGAAATAGATGGTTCGTTTGGTAAATAAAGTCGCCACGACGCACGCGATCACGATTGGGTCCCACACTGGTGCCCCGCCAATGTAACCCTCCAACACCCGTGTCCTCGCACAGAGACAACACCCACCTCTTTGGTATGATATAAGCACTCAAAGTAGTCGTCCCACTGGTACTGGCACTCCTTTCTTGGTTGGTCGGTTTGGACGTAGCACTTTAGGTACATCTGCCAGAAGGGGAAGCAGCGGCCGCGCCCACCGCTCATGCCGTATCCAGATGCCATTCGGGTATAGGCTTTTCTTTGCGAATGGGGGAAGGGCGGGAGGAGCGGAAGGAAGGTAGTGAGAAGGGGTGATGTGCCGGAGCCAGGGGCAAATGGGGTTGACCCTGGGTGGTGAATGGAGATTGGGGAGAGAGTGGTGCTGAGCAGTCGTTGCTCGGGACAACATGCGATTATGTCATCAAGACGCGCCAGGATTCAAAGTCAAGTTCCCAGCCCTAGTGCGGTGAGCAAGGCGATCTCTTCTTCCATCTGTTCATGCCCATCAGCAGAACACACCGAGATATATACCAGATGCTGTCCGCCGGCCCACTTGCAACCTTGTTGATTAGAACCGCTCGTCAAAGAGCGGCTGGTTGTGGCCCATGGCGCCACATGCGCGCCTGCAATTCCACGTTCGCAAAAGTTCCAAGTGAGCTGTTCAGGTTTTTAACGCAAACCAGCGGGACCATTCATAGTAGTCCTCAGCTATGGCTCACACCACCCACACCCCCTCACACGCAGACCCTCCTCCTCCACTTCCTCACAATCCCCCAACACCACCACCCGACGCACCTCCACCTCCTTCCACAGGCGCATACCATCCACCCCACGACTTGCCCCCTTCTCCACCTTCCCCGGCACATCCTCCCGCACCGGGGGGCGATCACGCCCCCGACGAGGAAGGTGACCACCCGCCACCTGGAAACCCTCGACCTCCTGTTCCACCCAACGAGATGCCGAGGGAGGAGGAGGAATGGGGTGAAGGGGATGTGGAAAGGCCAGTGTCGAGATGGGATTGTGTGGGGGAGGAGGCGGTTTGGCGGTGTGGGGAGGGAGAGAAGGGGTGATGGTTTATTAGTTTTACGGTCCGACATGCAATGTGAGGTTGTGGGCAGTAATAGTCGGATTTCTGCTCGTGGATTGAGGGGAAACCACAAAGGGGTTTGAATATGTTGGTGAATTGCATCGTGCTGAAGCATAGGGTGGGTGACATTGGTTGTTGGCCGATAAGATGCATAAGCAGTTTTTGGCATTAAATTCTGGTCGAGACAGAATCATAATGTACACCGGTTCCTCGGATTACCGTTTCCATGTCCAGACTGTCGGACCATTTGGTCGGGACTTTTCATTCATTTGCCAATCTTCCGTCCCAGATAAGAATATCCACGTTGGTGATGAAGATGGTAGTTTCAAATATCAGAGGCGGGCAGGTAAATATTGAAAGTCGTAGTTAGTCTAATAAGTTAGACAATTCTCATATCGGGTACCGTAATTGTTGGTTTAGAGTGTGGCTTATTCTTGACCGTAAACAGTTTCATTACCTGTCAAAGTCGGTATCCATTTCGAGAAGTACTTCATCCACCCACCTGTCAAACTACTTTCGCCTACAAAAACTGGCCTGCTCCCCCTCGAAAAAAAATTAAAACTCACCCTTAAAACTCTCCTTTTTTCCGGCGTTTTTACTACCCCCTTCCCGCGAAAAAAACACATACCCGTGACCAACTACGCTGACATCTAAGCAACATGGTCAGCAGCAGCAACAACAAGCAGCCTGTGGCAGTAGTGACGGCGGTGAGGCAGAAAAAACCTTGTTTTTCGCTGAAAAAGCCCTCGCTCCAGCCTCGCTCATAAAAGCCCGCTAACCGATATATTCTCTTCCCCTGCGCCGACAGAAACCCTCTGCAGTGCTGCGCACGACCCACGGTACCTCCGTCTCCAAAGCCCACGTCAACCTTGACACCCCACAAAACGAAGCAGGGTTCCACTCGTTTCTGCCAACGTTTTGCCAGCTGTTCATTGCGCGTATCGTCCTTGCCGTGGTCGCCTTGGTCAAGGGACTCTCCCTTCCGCTCATATGCGCCTTGATTGTCATGCCGCCTGCTGTGCAGGCGCAACAACCGGGTCCGCGCGATTTTTTTGACGACAACCAAGTTGGACAGGCATTTGAATGGACTGGTATGCTAACATTTTCAGATTCGTTGTATGCTACACGATACTCACAAATTCCTGTCCTCGGTCTCTGCCCTTCCCATCGACCACCATCACCACCATCGCCACCATCACCACCATCACCACCGTCACCACCGTCACCACCATCACCACCATCGCCACCATCACCACCTTCGCAACCAAACACTTCGTTCCATCTCCGCAACGGGCCGTCACAGCTGTAGTCGTAGCTGCAGTCGTAGCTGCCGTAGCCGCAGTTTTCTACCAGCTGCTGAGACGCATAGAGGCCTTAGAACAACTCGTAAACGCCTTAGAACAACGCGTAATAGCCTCAGAACGAAGCTTACAAGCCTTCAAACAGCCCTCTGCCGAAGCGCGCTGGAAAGAGGCTGTGAAGGCGGAGTTTGATAACTTGTTGGCGGAATCCCGACAAAACGCCAAACTTTTGTATGGCCATTGCTTTAGCTATTTGGTATTAGCACAGCAGAAGTACGCGGAGATGATGAAGATGTACGTGGCTATGACGGATGCTGAGAAGAACACAAAAAAGCATCTCCACGAAGTGGGAGCGGTACACGGAAGGGTAGCTGAAAAGTTCAGTAGGTTAGAGACCTGCGAAAATAACTTGAGTGCGTTGTTGAAGCAGACTGCCTGCCTCGAAAGTAGCCTTGACTCCATCACGCGTTCGATTGACGAAGCCAAACGCCGCTTCATAGAGCGTCTCACCGAAACGGCGCGGGAAGCGGGAAACAAGCGCGACCAAATGAGGCGTTCGCTCGACGAACTCCGCAGCGACGTGAACGCCATCCAGCCTATTGCCAACCAGTTGGGATCCTTGGTCAACAGAGGAGCTGCAGTTTTGGCCGAGCTGAAAACGGCGACATCCTCCGCCGCTCTGCGCACCCAGGAGGCTCAGGAGTTGAACGAGTATATCCTCACCGTCGTCCGAAGGGAGATTGAACAAGTGCTGCCTGAAGTGGTGGCTGCAACGGTGATTGCAAAGGTAACAGTGTTGAAGGAAGAGTTGGATGCTGCATCGAAAGAGGCATCGAAACAGGCATCGAAAGAGAGACAAGTGTTGGAGGAAAAGTTGGACGCTGCATCCAAAGGGAGACAGCGGCATCAGCAGCAAACTGACGAAAAGATCAAAGAATTGTTTCGGTTGATTGAGGACTTCAAGTGCCGGTGCCGGGTGCTAACTGAGGTGACAGTGATAAATGATGGAGAGATTAAGGAAGGCGGGGACAAAGAGGATTCGTCCGAGGGAGGTGGTGTAGCAGGGAGCGCAAGTTGTGGGAAGAAAGAAACCGAGAAGCGGTCGGACAGCGAGGCCCAGGATTCGCGCAAGGGAGGCGATGGAGGAGGGAGCGCAAGTCGCAGGAACCGGGAAAGCGGGAAGCGGCCGGACGGCGAGGCTAGCTCGGATGATTCTGCGCCGACCGTACCAGACACTGACGTATCTCGCAATAAAGGGAAAGGGAGGGAAGGGGGGAAGGACACCGGTAGTGAGAAGAAGGCGGTTGAAGGGAAGGGCGAAGAAGTTCCGGTAAAGGTCACGGAACAATCTTCAAACGAAGAAGCGAAACCAGAGAAGGAGATGGAAGGGTCGGGTCCGAGGCAGGAAAAGTCGTCACAGGATGAAGCGATAACTACCACAACCACTGCCACCACCACCTTTGCTTTACCCCCTTTTGCTATAAAAATAGACAACACGACGACTACTACGACGACCGCGACGACCACCACAACGATCACCACTCCTGTGATTTCTATCACGCCCATGTCTCCAACTACAACAACTCCGCCAACCACTACGACAATCACCACAGCAACTCCTCCCACTACGGAACAGGGAAAAACTTCGGAAGAAGCGAAGGAAAAGAAGGCGGAGGAAAGGAAGGGAAAGAACGCGGAGGAAAGGAATGGAAAGAAAGAGGAGGAAAGGAAGGAAAAGAAGGCGGAGGAAGGAAAGGGGACAAAGCTGGAGGAGAAATCGGCAGAAGTTCAGAGTTCGGGTGAGCAGAAAGAATCGGAGGGAGCCTCCGAAGATGATGCAGCCTCGAAGAAACCTGTGTCCCTCGACGACGAAGGGAAGAAACCGAAGGGGGATGAAGGTGGTAATGGGAGTACGGCCAAAGAGGAGATCGTCAAGAACAGGAAGAATAAGCGCATCTCCGAACTGAAGCCGAAGACTACGTTCGGAACAGTTCAGGTGTTCGACTACACCGAAGGAACAACCATCACACGCAGATTCGTTCCGTCACAACTTCCCGCTGTTCAAGAAGACGTAATAGCGCATGATTCGCGCCATACGTCACTATCACCGGGTCGTTCAACGATCCAGGGAAAGACCGAAACGGATGCGGATACGAAGGAGAATATGGCACAGGACGAAAAGAGGGAGAAGGTGGAGGGAGGGTCAGAACGCGGTCAGAGTTCGACGGAGCAGGAAGCGGATGGAGCGTCCAAAGACGCTGAGGGTTTGCTGCAGCAGGAGCCGGAAGGAGCGGCAGAGGGTCCAGAGGAGGGAGGGTCAGAACGCGGTCAGAGCTCGACCGAGAAGGAAACGGATGGAGCGTCCAAAGACGCTGAGGATTTGCCGCAGCAGGAGCCGGAAGGAGTGGCAGAGGGTCCAGTGGAGGGAGAGTCAGAACGCAGTCAGAGTTCGGCGGATAAGAAAGCGAATGGAGCGTCCAAAGACACTGAGCAGCAGGCGCCGGAAGGAGCGCCAGAAGGTGCAGTGGAGGAGGAGAAGTCCAACAATGGGCGGGCTTCCAAAGAGGAGAAAACAGCGGACGAGACATCCAAAGATGCGGAAGCTGAGACTGCTGGGGAGACCGGGACGGACGGACGGGAGACGGGGACGGCGGTGGACGGTGGGGAGGGTGACGGTAGTGCAGGGGAGAAGGCGGGAGTAGATGATGCGGAGGAAACGAAAGCGGCGAAAGAGGAGGAGAAATCCAAGGACGGCGAGGAGGAGAAGGGAGTAGATGATGAGGAGGAGACGAAAGCGAGGGAGGAGGCGAAAAAACCGGATGAGACCAAGGACAGCGAGGCGAAAACGTCGAGAACTGCCCAGGATTCAGAGGGGAGTCAGAAGGAAAATGTGGAAGACACCGGGAAAACACAATCCAAGGAGGGGGATTCAAGCTCGACGCAGAAAGAGCCACCCAGCGAACAGTGGTCTTGGGGCGACGAGGTGGAAATTGGGTGGACGGACGACGAAGATGATATTGAGAATCCGATAGTCAACCCGTCGTTTTTCATGGACCGTGTAGCCGCTGCGCGGCGGGAAATGGACACCAAGAAGGTTTCGTCCATCGAAACACAACCGGAAACAGCTCAACCGGTCACTGCTGAGGCAGGTCCTTCAAATTCCGCAGAAACAACTGCTACCAGTTCCGATCCTCAACCAGAGTCACCCCCTACGGTTGGCGGGACCGTGCCAACATCTCCCCAGCCTGACGCAACGACGGGGCCTTCTTCTTCCCTGCCGCAAGTGGAGTCCGCACCGGTGTCTGGTGAGGAGGTAGGTGCATCTGCCCAACCGCTTGGGGTGCCAGATCCGTCTTCCGTGCCACAATTGGAAGCCGAGCCTGTAGAGACGGCTCCTTCCTTACCCCTGACGCAAACGCAACCTGCACCGGCAGCCGCTGAGTTGGCTTCTTCTGTACCCGTGACTCAAGCGGATTCCACATCCACCGAATCGGCAGAAGCAACTACAGCGATGGCGCCGTTTTCGTTCGGCTCACGCGAAAGGATCACCCCGACGTTTTCCTTCGACCCGCCAGCAGCCCCTTCCGCTACCCAAACTCGCCCAGATACCAGCCTATCAGAGCGAAAAATTCGGCAGCCTCGTTCGAAGCGCACTCCTCCTGGCACTAGCACTAGTGAGTCGAACTATGGGAGCTCTTGGCAAACAGCGACTACGCCGACGCCACCGAAAGGGTCCAGCGGTCCTTCGCAATTCACGCCCACGTTAACCAATCAACGGCCGGGCGCTCGGGATACTGGCATACCGGATACACCCGTGCTCTTCGATATTTCAAGCCGTTCGCCAAAATCCGCTACGCCGAGATCTTTTGACAAGAAGCAAAGCAAAAAACGCGACAACGGCAGCGTTCGGTCTGGACGGGGCGACGGATTTGGCGGGCGCGGTCGCGGTGGAAGACCGCGCACCACACCTGCTCGACCCATCGAAGGTCTTACAACTCCACCCTCACCCGCACCTACCCAACCCACCACACGTCCCACACTACCCGCCAGCGCACCTGCCCAACCCATTTTGCCCCCCACAGTACTACCCCTCACAACACCACCACCCGCAACAGCGCCCCCCTTACGTCGCCGCAAACATCCCCCCAACCAGGGTGAATCCAGCACCGATGCCACCAGCGGCAGCGAGAATCAAGCGGTGGCCGGAGACTTGATCCAACCCTGGTCGAAACTCAAAGACCATTTAACCGCCATCACATCCTCCATCCCATCCCACTCCGCCGCTCCGCAACCAGGTCAACCACAACCACCGCAAAACCAACTCCCCATCACACTCCCCCACGGCTTCCAACTCCTCCGGAAATACCCCTCCCGCACAGCCATCAAATCCGTCGTGTACGTCCCGTCCCCCGCCGCATCGTCTTCCTCGGCTGGGGGCGGTACAACGGGGGACGTGTTTGCGGTTGTTGATGTGGGTGGG